>VZQC01000029.1:1229782-1309088 GCA_009823505.1 Rhizomys pruinosus
AGGCCACACAGTTAGCTCAGATTAACCAAGGTTTTTGTTTTCTCAATGTCAGTTGAGGATCTGTTTCCCAGGGGTCACTCAGGTTTTTTTTTTGGGGGGGGAGGCGCTTCTTTTGGGTTTTCATTTACCAGTTCCATCTGCTCGAGGATAAAGTCAGGTCTTGCTACACCAGGCTTCCCTTTTTGAAGCATGAGCGGCTTTCCTCTTTAATAGACTGGACATTGGCTGAAGTCCCATTAGTGGATCTTCAAGACTTCCCTGCACAGGAAGATTGGTGACTCACATTTGCAGGACATTTCAAGAGATGCCTCCATAGTCTCCTGGGACTTAGCTGACCTCTGAGGGCAAGAAACAAAGTTATCCCTTAAGACACTCAGCCAAATTGGTATGGGCATTAAATATGGTCATTAAGCATCCAGAAAGGCTAAGTTACACCAGCCTGATACTTTTAACTACTGTATAATATTTTAGAAAAGGCTTGGACAAAAGCTCAAGCAGCCTTGTATAAGAAATACTAAGAAGCACTCCCATAAAATAAATATTGTGGTTAGACATAATGTCATGACAAACTAGTATTTTCCTCATTCATTCGATCTTAATATGCATACATACCCTTCACCCTTATACCAAAACTTCCTAACTCTGAAAATAATTGATAGCTTAATTCTAGAACCTGTTAAGGGATTCACAATATAAGAGCACAGTTGTTTTCAGATGACATTAACATTGCTCAATTTGCCTTACAACTAGGTAATTGGTGCTAAAATCCACAGATGAGGGATACCATTCATCATTTGTTTTCCTGGAACTGTGTTACCTCACTTAACATATCTCCTAGTTCCATCCATTTACCTGCAAAATTCATGATGTCATCTTTCTTTACTGCTGCATAGAACTCCATTGTGTAGATATACCACATATTCTCTATCTACTTGTCAGTTGAGGGGCACTTGGGTTGGTTCCAGCTCTTCACTATTGTGAAGAGAGCTGCAATAAACATGGCTGTGCATGTATCTCTGTGGTAGGATGAGTCTTGTGGGTATATACCCAGGAGTGGTATGACTGGGTCAGGTGGTAGGCTCATTTTGAGTCTTCCAAGGGTTCTCCACCCTGCTTTCTATAGTGGTTGTATGAGTTTACATTCCCACCAGCAGTGGATGAGTGTTCCCCTTTCCCCACAACATCTCCAGCATTTGGTGTCTTTTGTTTTCTTGGTCTTGCCTAGCCTTATTGGAGTGAGATGATATCTTAAAGTGGTTTTAATTTGTATTTCCTTAATTATTAATGATGTTGAACACTTTTTAAGATGTTTCTCAGTCATCTTTTCTTCCTCACTGGTGAAGTCTGTGTTCAGCTCTTTACTCCATCTTTTGAGTAGGTCGTTTGTTTTCTTACTTCTTTGTTTTTTGAGTAGTTTATATAGTCTGAATGTTAATTCTCTGTCAGATGTATCTGCAGTGAAGATTTCCTCCCACTCTGGGTTTTCTCTTCACTTCATTGATTGTTTCATTAGCTGTACAGAAGCTTTTGAGTTTAATGAGGTCCTACTTGTCAGTTGTTGGACTTATGAACATAGATACAAAAATTCTCAACAAAATACTTGCAAATTGCATACAGACCTACATCAAAGAGCTCATCCATAATGACCAAGTTGGATTCATACCAGAGATGCAGGGATGGTTCAGCATACATAAATAGATAAATATCATAAAACACATAAATGGACTGAAAGACAAAAACCACATGATCAACTCAACTGATGCAGAAAAAGCCTTTGACAAAATCCAGCATCCCTTCATGCTTAAAGTTCTAGAGGGAATTGGACTGAATAGAACATTCCTCAACATAATCAAAGCCATATACAACAAACCTACCCATTGCCAACATCATCCTAAATGGAGAAAAATTAGAAGCATTCCCCTTAAAGGCAGGAGTTTAATGAGTTCTCATTTGTCAATTGTTGATCTTATTTCTTGCACAGCTGCTGTCTGATTTAGGAAGTCTTTTCCTATGCCTATGTCTTGTAGGTTGCTGCCAACTTTTTCTTCTATCACCTTCAGAGTTTTGGGTTTCACATTGAGGTCTTTGATCCATCTGGAGTTGACTTTTGTACAGCAAGAGGTAGGGATTTAACTTTATTCTTCTACAAGTAGTAATCTAGTTTTGCCAACACCACTTGCTGAAGATGCTGTCTTTCCTCCATTGTGTCTTCTTGGCCTCCTTGTCAAATATGAGATGGCTGAAATTGTATGTGCTCAAGTTTGGATATTCAGTTTTGTTCCATTGGTCAACAGGTCTGTTTCTGTGCCAGTACCAAGCTCTTTTTATGACTATAGCCCTGTAGTATAGTTTGGAGTCTGGTATAGAGATTCCCCCCTGTATTGCTCTTTTCACTCAGGGTTGCTTTGGCTATTCAGGGTCTTTTGTTTTTCCATATGAAATTAAGGACTTTTTTTCCAAGCCTGTGAAGAAACTCTTGGTATCAAAAGAAACAATCACGGAAGTGAAGAGAAAACCCACAAAGTGGGAGGAAATCTTCACCACAGATACATTGATTTCCATAGTATATAAACTACTCAAAAAGCAAAGAAGAAAGAGAGCAAATGAATCACTTAAAACATGGAGCAAAGAGCTGAACAGAGATTTCACAAGTGAGGAATTAGAGATGGCTGAGAAACACCTTAAAAATGTTCAACGTTGCTAATAATTAAGGAAATGTAAATTAAAACCACTTTAAGATATCATCTCACTCCAATAAGACTGGATAGGATCAAGAAAACAAATGATACCAAATGCTGGAGAGGTTGTGGGGAAAGAAGAACACTCATCCACTCCTGGTGAGAATGTAAACTCATACAGCCACTATGGAAAGCAGGGTGGAGAACCCTTGGAAGACTCAAAATGAGCCTACTACCTGACTCAGTCATACCACTCCTGGGTATATACCCACAAGACTCATCTTACTGCAGAGATACATGCACAGCCATGTTTATTGCAGCTCTGTTAATAGCAAAAAGCTGGAACCAACCCAAGTGCCACTCAACTGACGAGTAGATAGAGAAAATGTGGTACATCTACACAATGGAGTTCTATGCAGCAGTAAAGAAAGATTACATCATGAACTTTGCAGGTAAATGGATGGAACTAGAAGATATTATTTTAAGTGAAGTGACACAGTCCCAGAAAAACAAATGGTGAATGGAGTCCCTCATCTGTGGATGCTAGTGCCAATTACCTAGTTGTAAGTATTTCTTGTGCAGGGCTCCTTGAGCTTTTGTCCAAGTAGTTGGGAGCGATGCATGTTGGAAAGAACAACAACAACAACAACAACAACAACAGAAAAGACTGCATCAAAAAAATGACTGAAACGGTAAACTTCTGCTCAAAACAGTCAACTTCTACATTGAGAATTGTTTGGATCTTCAATTTTTTCCATTGGACAATGGGTCTGTTTTTGTGCCAGTACTAGGCTGTCTTTATGACTATGGCCCTGTAATATAGTTTGAAGTCTGGTGATGTAATCCCCCATGTATTGCATTTTTCACTCAGGGTTGCTTTAGCTATTTGGGATCTTTTGTTTTTCCATATGAATTTAAGGATTTTTTTTCCAAATTTGTGAAGAAACTCATGGGAATTTTAACTGGGATTGCATTGAATCTGTATATTAATTTGGGTAGAATGGACATTTTTTTGGTCTTTTTTGAGACAGGGTCTCCCTGTAGCCCCAGCTGTCCTGGAACTCGCTCTGTAGACCAGGCTGGCCTTGAACTCACAAAGATCCACCTGCCTCTGCCTCCCAAGTGCTAGGATTAAAGGCATGCACCACTTTTCCAAATCATGAACATGGGAGGTCTTTCCATCATTTGATGTCATCTTAAAAAAAAGACTGAGAAAAAGATGAAAAACATGTTTGGCAGAATGCATGGCAGGTTAGGGAGGGGTCTAAATTTGATTTGCAATATAATCTTGTACAAAAAATATATAAAACAATAAATAAAAAATTTTTTAAAGGCAGGAACTAGGCAAGGCTGCCCCCTATCATCACTCCTCTTCAATATAGTGCTTGAAACACTTGCTAGGACAATAAGGTAAGAAAGAGAAATTAAATGAGTACTAATTGGAAAAGAGGAAGTCAAACTATCTCTGTTTGCAGATGATATGATAGTTTACCTAAGGGATGCTAAAAACTCCACCAGAAAACCACTGGAAATGATTAAGAGCTTCAGTAAAGTGGTGGGATACAAAATTGACCTAGAAAAATCAGTACCCTTTCTTTACACCAACAACAAGCACTGGAGAAGGAATATAAGGAGACCTTCCCACTCACAATAGCCTCAAAAAAATACCTGGGAACAAACCTAACCAAAGACACCAAAGACCTCTAAAACAAAAATTTTAAACCTATGAAGGAGATTGAAGATGACATCAAATGATGGAAAGACCTCCCATGTTCATGAATTGGAAAAATTAATATAGTAAAAATGTCCATTCTACCCAAGTTAATATACAGATTCAGTGCAATCCAGTTAAAATCCCCATGAGTTTCTTCACAGATTTGGAAAAAAATCCTTAAATTTATATGGAAAAATAAAAGACCCCAAATAGCTAAAGCAACCCTGAATGAAAAATGCAATACAGGGGGGATTACATTACCAGACTTCGAACTATATTACAGGGCCATAGTCATAAGGACAGCCTAGTACTGGCACAAAAACAGACTGGTTGACCAGAGGAAGAAAATTGAAGATCCAATCTTGAGCTCATACAATTTCAGCCACCTCATATTTGACAAAGGGGCCAAAAAAGCTCAATGGAGGAAAAATAGCATCTTCAGCAAATGGTGCTGGCAAAACTAGATCACTATATGTAGAAGAACAAAATTAAACCCCTACCTCTCACCCTGTACAAAAATCAATACCAAATGGATCAAAGACCTCAACATGAAGCCTGAAACTCTAAAGGTGATAAAAGAAAACAAAAAGTTGGCAGCAACCTACAAGACATAGGTGTAGGAAAAGACTTTCTAAATCAAACAGCAGCCATGCAGGAAAATAAGGCATTTTGTTCTTCTTTGAGCTGTTGTTGTTGTTGTTGTTGTTGTTTTTGTTGTTTGAAACAGGGTTTCACCATGTATTCTAAGCTGGCCTCAAGTCTGTGACCCTCCTACTTCCACCTCTGGAGTTCTGGGATTACAGACAGTGTCATCACTTTCAAGCTTTTATTTTTAAAATATTAATCTTGATTACAGATCTCTCTCTCTCTCTCTCTCTCTCTCTCTCTCTCTCTCTCTCTCTCTCTCTCCCTTTACATTTTCCCTGAGTCGAGAGCATCATTCTGCATAGTCCCCTGCCTGTGAACTTATACCATCTGCCAACCAAGGATATATGAGGAGGATAGATTTAGAATACTTGTGTGTGCTAACAACTTCTGACCGCTTCAGCAAAGACCTGCAGGATATAAATTAACTCCAACTCCAAGTGGCTTATCTATAGGCAGATGAGGGGATGACCATACAGCATTATTTGTGTTCTGCAATCTAAATTCATTGGGAGTTAATCATTTAGACCCTCTGAGATAAAAATATCAACTGCTCCTGCAGCCTAAAGTTATGTTATTATAAGCAGTGACTTCAAAAATGACAGCCTGTGGCCACAGTCTTTTTAAAGCAACTTCCTTTAGGTTGTCTCTCCTGGACAACAGAAGGTTTCCCAGCAGCAAACTCCAACTGAGGTTTTGTCTTCCCATTTAAGCTTATCCATCAGATGACCTCAAAGGAGCCACCACTGAGTAGAAAAAGGGGTAGATGGGCAGAGCTTAGAACTATTCATTTAGTCTTTAGGTTAAAAAAAAAAAAACCTCAACTTTATCCAGACAGATATGCAATTGTAGCTGTTTGCACAAGAAACAAATGAAGCCAGATAAACAGAAAGCCAAAAGATAAACCCTTTGTGGTGAGGAACCTCAAGATTGCTCATAGCCACACAATATTATGAGCCCCAGCTGAGCCCAGAAGTTAAAACTTAACTCAAAGTATGAGAATAGAAAAGTTTAATTCAACTGAACTAGGTCAGGAGTTTAAGAACAGGTTAGTGTGTATCTGGTTGCTTGGCTTATTCTGCTTACCTGGATTCATAGCTTCTGTATTTTATGCTTGGCTTTCTTTTAGGGAATAGAAATTGTTAGAGGGGCTTTCACCTTTAAGCTTGAGGACTTAAATTTTCATTCCTGGATATGGTTTTTCTGTACAAAAACCGCCTAACCACAGCTTGAGGCTGCACACCTGAGACTACATGGCCAGTGTGTAGTCATCAGCTGTCTAAAGACATTCTTTTGGCATCATTTTATGTCTAAGTAGTCTTCTCTGCTGGAATTACCTCATGACATCTTGACAATAGACTCTGTCACTGTTTCCTGCCACAGACCTTCTAATTGCTTGGAATTTCCTAGATAATCAGAGCATCTTTTGTTCTCATGAGTCCACATTTGGTGGACCCCAGAAAGTAATATGGTCTCCAGAAAAAAACAAGACCTGATTGGAAGTTTGAAACTCAGCCTCATTTCCTTCAGGAAAGGGAAAGCTACCATGCCAATGTGGAGAGAAATCCCTGACCCTAGGGCTTGATCAGTGTCTAGGTTGTCGAATTCAGACAGATACTGGGAAAGTGGTTCACCTGAACAGGCTGTGGAAGCTCATGCCCTTCCTTGCCTTATGTATTTCCTCATCTGTGTGATGACTACTCTTTATTGCCAACTTGATTAGGTATGAAAATAACTAAAAGACAGGCCTCTAGGTGAATCTATGGGGGCATTTCAGGGAAAGATTAACTGGGGTGAGAAGACCCTCCCGCCAGGGTAGGTGGCACCTTCTAGGGGTAGCTCAGGTGTAAAAGGCTCCAAGGAAAAAGGAAGGCTCTTTCTCGATGGTGAGATGTTTCTGTTGCTGCTGCCACTGCCCGTCACTGACATCAGACCCACCCTCCTCAGGTTCCAACTTGAAAATCAGGAGCTCTCTGAATGAAAGTTCTCCAAGTCTTCAGTGCCAGATGGGGACTGATCTACAGTGATATAGACACTATCTCAAAAACACAAGATCAAAATAGCACATGTACTCCCAAATTTGGAAACCAACTCTTACATGACTCACTTGAAAAGAGGTACAAAAAATGTACAGTAACAATTTTTGGCCAGTAAACTAGTTGTTCTGCTATTTGACAACCATAGTAATAACTGTGAGGTTTATTGATACTGTTTTCCTGCTAAATACTAATATTGTGAAAAAATATGCCTAAGAGATAAATATATGGGTCTTGAATAGGAGTTGAAACAAATATGGAATTAAAGGACATCAAAACAAAGCCAATAATCATCTCTGGGACTTTGATAACTCCACAAATGCCAATTACACATCCCAAGGCACATCAGACCCATTTACGATAGTGGGCCAATTCAGAAGGCACCAATTCTGGATGCATGCCAACCTAATTGGATATTTTAGTTTCTTCAAGAGATAATTGCAAAGTGCTTATCATGTATTATATACACATAGAAACCAAGTTCATTAGAAAATATGGTAATAAGAATCTTGGGACGTGCTGAACTTGAAAATCTTCCTCTATAAAAATGAGGTACACTCAGGTACAGAAGTGACATCTCTGACTACAGCATAATAAAACCATAAAGGCTTGTTAAGGTGATACTAAATGACTCAGAGGCCAAGCTAATGACTATTTAGAAGATGCTTTTGTCCAGTTCTTTACAACATTGTGGTCTGTGGTTTTACCCTTTATTGTCTTTGCAGGTGTGGCATGAAGCCTATTTCCTAGGGAACAAAGTCACAATATACGCATAATACCTTGGGGAGATGGAAGGCAAAGGTGCCGAGTTGGGGATTCAAATGGCAGGCTGCTTATTAGAAAAACCCACAGTGCAGAAGTCTTCTGGGTGGTATAATTGACTCTATTCCCTTGGGAGTCCATCCATCTATCTGGTTATGTTTCCATACAGCTTATGTCTTCACCACAGAATGACTGGAACAGGAAAATTCTGAGACCGAAGTCAGTGTGGTTATTGTTTGAATATGTCCCCCCAAAGTTTGTGCACTAAAAATGTAATCTCCATATTCATATAATAATGAGACAGTTTCTTATTAGTATACATGGGGGATTGGCTCCAGGACTCTTCTATTAAACCCCATGGATGCTAAAATCCCTTCTGTAAAATGACACAGTATTTCATATAACATATACATATCCTAAAAAAGTTTCCTTACAATGCTTAGTATGATGTAAGTGCTGTATAAATGGTAGTTCTGCTGTATTGTTTAGAGAAAGACAAGAAACATCTGTACATGTTCAGAGGACATATGCTTTTTTAACTAAGGTTGTTTGGATGTGCATATGTGGAATCCACACATCTGGAAGACTGACTGCATCAGGAGTCAGGGCCACTGAAAGGTAATTCAGGTCAGATGAGGTCACGAGTTAGGGTTCATAGCTTTATTCTTTTTTTTTTTTGATAATCCACTCAATATTTTTAATTATATGGCATTGAACACATCAGCAACATTTTTGTTATTGTACCTCTTACACTCACAAAAGAAAAGTATTGTATTAGTTTGATAACTTAGGGAAGGAAAATTATAATCCAACCAAAAGCATGAAATGAAGATTAAATTCCAAATACAAAAATTATTTCTCACTTCTTGAGAAAGTGCTCTTTAATATTTTAGTCTTTTGTAAATCTATACACAATATGTACTTATATTCACACATATTTACATACACATGTATACATTCACATACAAATGGAAATTAAACAGATGACATGGCAGCCCATGAAAGAAAACAGCCAGAACTGACTAGAGACCAAGACATCAGCTCCAGAGAAAGTAGAGTGTTTTGCTTCTCATCCACCTGTGCCCCTTTTCTAAGCCTAGGGAACAATCTGCGGAAGAGGGGGCATGGTAGAATGTAAGGGCTTCGATTGGGGTTAATGGTGAAACTACAACAATATAGACTGGACACTCATTTGATCAACTTGATTGAACATACAAGCCCCCCCTTTCAGGATGGTGGGACCCATGAGCTGTGTGGGTTTGGGCACAACTGCTTGCAAATTGGTTTTACATGAAGGATGCTTGTACTCACAAATTATCACCTATTGTTAAAAAAAATGAAAACAAAACAAAACAAAAAAGCAGAGAAAGATGCATAGCTTTATTCTAAAAGGAAGGAAAACGTAAACTTAGATAATTACTTTCCAGTCATGTGGAATCATCTCCTGGGTTGGACACAGGAAGGTTCTTACTAGATGTTCACCTCATGATCTTGGACTTAGCAACCTCTAGAACTGTGAGATATTAATTATATAGTATTAGACAGTTCTTTATAAGTTTTGGAAGTCGGAAGTGTGAGAGCTCTATACTTCTTTCTCATGTTTTTTGGTGACTTGAGGCTGTGTGAGTTTTCATATAAATGTTAGAATGGATTTTTATACTTCTGCAAAAACAAGGATTTTTTAGGAGTTTCCTTGGGATTTCAATAAATCTGGAGATTATTTTGGATAGTTCTGACTTTTAAAAATATTCGTCCATAAACATGAAATATTTTCCTATGTGTTTAATTCTTCTTTATTGCAGCAACATTTTGTAATTTGGCATAATGCATCTTTTGTCTCTTTAATTATGTTTGCTCCTAATTATAGTATTATTTTATTTCTACATAAATTGAATTTTCCTGAATTTTTATTAATTTTTTGTTGTATGTGTATGAGTGTTTTGGCCCACATGTGTGTTTGTGCACCTGTACAATGGCTGAGGAAGAGAGAAGAGGGCATCAGATCACCTGAAACTGGAATTACGGATGTTGTTAGCTGCCATGTGGGATCTGGGAACTGAACCCAAGTCCTCTGGAAGTACACTCAGTGCTCTAAACCACTGAGCCCTCCAGCACTTGCTTTCTGATTTTTGTGTGTTGTTTTTATATCCCGCAACTTTGCTGAATTCATTGTATATATGGGTGTGTGTATTAGTCAGAGTTCTCTAAAGAAACAGAAGTAACAAGATGAATATATATATATATAGCTATATACAATTTATTGATTTGCTCACGTGACAGAGTTCAAGGAGTCCAACAGTAGCTGCACCACACTGGAAAGGCCAAAAGAATCCAGGGAACTGCTCAGTCCACAAGGCTGGATGTCTCAGTAGTCCCAATCTAGTGCTGAAGGCCCGAATGGATTCCAGGAGATCTGCCGGTCTCAGTACACGCTGGGATCTGAAAGGTTGATCACAGCAGCAAGACAAACTCACCAGATGAGAGAGGCAAGCCACAGGAGAAAAGGGACCAGCTCCTTCTGCTGAGGCCTTTTATACTGCCTGCCAGCAGAAAGTAACGCCCACATTTGGGATGGGCCATCCGGGTTAAGGTGGTCCAATCCAAACATCCTTTTTCTCTTATTTGTTCCTTAGTCCAGTCAAGTTGACACACACAGGATTAGCCATCACAGTGTGTAACTGAAATCTTTAACTTTCCACATGTAAGGTGACTCTCTGAAACAGATTATCTGACTCCTTTCTGATTTGGATACATTTTATTTCCTTTTCTTCTCTTCGGGCTCTAGCTAAAACTCCAGTACTATGCTGGTACAGAAGTGTTGAAAGTAAGCAATCTTTTCTTGTTCCTTATTCTAGAGGAAAAGCCCTCAGGTTTTCAGTATTGAGCATAACAACTCTGGGCATTCCATGCGTGGCCTTTATGTTGAGGTGAATTTTTTTTTTTCCTGAGACAAGGTCTTGTCATGTAGCTTAGAATACCTTGAATTCACAATCTTCTTTTTTCAGACTCCCAAGTACTTGGGTTACATGCATAGGTTGCCAGATCTGGCTGAGGGGAATTTTTCTCATCGGTATTAAACCATATTCATGGTATTTAGGACATTTTCATATGCAAATATAATGTATTTGAGCATTACCCCATGCCCCACCTTCCCCTTCCCCTCTCACTCTTTAGTTCCCTCTATTCCATTACACAACTTTGCTTCTATGTTTATGTCACATGTACACATAGGATATTATTTTATTTTTTACATATGATTTTATTTATTTTTTTGTTTGTTTGTTTGGTATTTTTTTTAAATTAGTTTTTATTGATGCTTTGTGCATTTCATACATTTTTTCCAATTCAGTTCAGGCTTATTTCCCTTTCCCTCCCCCCCCACCCCCACCCCATCCCAGATCATGCATTCTGCCATAACTGTCCTGCATCTTTCTCTCAGTTTTTTTTTGTTTGTTTGTTTTTTTCATTGTTTGTTATTTTTAAGATAGGGTCTCCCTTTGAGTCTCAGCTGGCCTGGAGCTCACTCTGTAGACCAGGCTGGCTTTGAACTCACAGAGATCCACCTGCTTCTGCCTCCCAAGTGCTGGGATAAAAGGTATGCACCACCATGCCTGGATAATTTTATTTTAATATCTATGTTAATATGTGGCCTTTGTGTTGAAGAGGTTCCCTCTTATTCTTAATATTCTGAGTTGTTGTTGTTGGTTTTTTTTTAACAATGAAAAGGTGTTAAATTTTGTCAAATGCCTTTTTGGAATTAATTGAGATGTTCTTTTTTTTTCTTTCCTTAAGTTTGCTAATGTAGTCTATTATACTTTTTATTTTATTTTATATTATTCCAAAATACCAAAATATGCATATATACACTCCACGCGTAAGCCAAAATTACAAATTCTGAAAATAAACTATAGGTCAATTCCTAAACACATTTAGAGATTCACATTTTAATAGTAAAGTTGCATGCAGGTATAAAGATGCGTAACTTTACATTCTTTTTTTATAGAATATGACTACATATCTTCCATCCATATATGGTAATTACAATGTGTGAATATAAGTGGTAGGATAATTCTAGAGCTCATTTAGGGATTCACATTGGAATAACACAGTTGATACAATGAAATATAATAATAAAGTTACTCAGTTTGCCTGCCAACTGGGGATTTGGTGTTGGCATCCACAAATGAGGGAAACCATTCACTTTTTTTTTTTTCTGGGACTGTGTTACTTCACTTAGCATAATTTCTTCAAGTTCCATCCATTTACCAGCAAAGCTCATGATGTCATCTTTCTTTACTGCTGCATAGAACTCCATTGTGTAGATGTACCACATTTTTGTTATCCAGTCATTAGTTGAGGGCATTTGGGTTGGTTCCAGCTCTTTGCTATTGTGAAGAGAGCTGCAATAAACATAGCTGTGCATGTATCTTTGTGGTAGGATGAGTCTTGTGGGTATATACCCAGGAGTGGTATGGCTGGGTCAGGTGGTAGGCTCATATTGAGGTTTTTTTTAATATTTATTTATTTATTTATTTATTTATTTATTTATTTATTATTTATTTGTATGAATGTACTGTCTGCATGTAGGTTTGTGCACCTGGGTCATGCAATGCCGCCAAGGTCAGAAGAGAGTTTCGGATTCCCCTGGAACTGGAGTTCTCCTAGAATTGGAGCTACAGACGGTTCTCAGCCACCATGTGGGTGCTGGGGATCGAACCTGGGTCCTCTGCAAGAGCAGCCAGTGCTCTTAACTGCTAGGCCATCTCTCCAGCCCCTCATATTGAATTTTTTAAGGGTTCTCCACACTGCTTTCCACAGTGGTTGTACCAGTTTACATTCCCACCAGCAGTGGGAATGTTCAGTTCCCAGTATCCACAATCTCTCTAGCATTTGGTGTCTTTTGTTTTCTTGATCTTGGCTAGTCTTATTGGAGTGAGACGATACCTTAGTGTGGTTTTAATTTGCATTTCCTTAATTATTAATGATGTTGAACACTTTTTAAGATGTTTCTCAACCATCTTTACTTCCTTACTGGTGAAGTCTCTGTTCAGCTCTTTACTCCATCTTTTGAATAGGTCATTTGTTTTCTTACTTCTTTGTTTTTTTTAAGTAGCTTATATATTCTGGATGTTAATGCTCTGTCAGATATATCTGCAGTGAAGTTTTCCTCCCACTCTGGGTTTTCTCTTCACTTCCTTGATTATTTCTTTAACTGTACAAAAGCTTTTGAGTTTGATGAGGTCCCACTTATCAGCTGTTGTCCTTATTTCCTGTGCAGCTGCTGTGTGATTTAGAAAGACTTTTCATCACAAAGCACAGGATGACATGAGAGACTGGACCGCATGCCACACCAGAGAACCTACTTGTAGAAGAATTAATCCAGAGAGAAACTGAAAGACATTTCAAGATGGCCGAAGAGGAGCCCTCAAGTGCCTCCAAGGACTTGCAGAAACTGCAGAGGAAGCTGTCTTTGCTGATGCAGTCCTTCCAGAACAACTCCAAGGTGGTAGCCTTTATGAAGTCCCCAGTGGCTCGGTACCTGGACAGGCATCCTTTCCTGGCTCTTGCCATGCTGATATTTGCCACCATGTCAGCCATTCCCATTGGGTTCTTCCTGATCGTCATGCTGCTCACCTCCCTGGGTGCTCTTGTGGGAGCTGTGTTACTGGAAGGACTGATCATCTCTGTGTGTGGACTCTCGCTGCTCTGTGTCCTCTGTGGCTTGGGCTTCGTATCACTGGCCCTGTCAGGGATGGTCACGGTGTCCTATGCGGTGGCATTCTGTCTCATCAGCTACTGGTTTTCTCCCAGGTCACCGGTTCACTGAAACATCAACACTGATATCAGCTGGTGATGAAGTTCCCAAACTTCACGGGGCTTTACCAGAAATGATGGGTAAATGGAATCAGCCATTGTTTCCTTAGCATCTTTGGAAAGCCCTTGGGTCACACTCACCCTGTGGGATTATGGCTGAGGGCTGGAAGGGTACACTAATTCTTCATTCACCATGTCGACTCTTAGAGTGCCCAGGGTCCCCATTTCACCCTCACCTCAACCACTCCCAAAGTGCAGCTTTGAGTCTAGCAGAGTCCTGGGCCTCTAGAAATGGGGAACTTGATCCTTAGAGCCTCTGGGTTGATCCCAAGGCCTCAGCAGCGAGTAATGATGTGTTGTTTCTGAGATTTTTTTTTTTTTTGAATGAAGTAGAAGGTTTGGCTTTTTTTACTCTTTTCAAATAAGAGGCTAAAAAAGGATCCGAACAGAACCAACTCTTGCCTTACTCACTTTTTAATAAGAATGAATAGCAACATTTGAGATTAGTGGCCTTCAAACTTTGAAAAACAATCTTAACCATGCAGCCAACCATCTTTCAGAAAGCCTCAAGACCTATTTTCCTCTGTCTCTGTTGATTGTCATGATTTTTTGACATATTTGCACTTGATATGTTTATACTGTTAAAAGGACTTGTTCTGGTGCTGGAGAGATGGCTTAGCAGTTAAGAGCACTGGCTGTTCTTGAGAGGACCTGGGTTCAGTTCCCAGTATCCACATGGCAGCAAACAACCATCCAAAACTCCAGTATCAGGGAATCCAATGCTCTCTTATGACTTCTGTGGGCATTAAAGGACATGGGTGCACTTGCATACATTCAGTCCATACACTCATACACACAAAATAAAAATAATAAATAAAATATTTTTAAAAAAAGAAAGTCTTTTCCTACACCTATATCTTGTAGGTTGCTGCAGACTTTTTCTTCCATCACCTTCAGGGTTTCAGGTTTTATGTTTTGATCTTTGATCACTTGGAGTTTACTTTTGTACAGGGTGAGAGGTAGGGGTTTAATTTTGTTCTTCTACAAATGGTGATCCAGTTTGGCCAACACCATTTGCTGATGATGCTATCTTTCCTCCATTGAGCTTTTTTGGCCCTGTTGTCAAATATGAGGTGGCTGAAGTTTGGAACTTCAATTTTGTTCCATTGGTCAATTGTTCTGGTTTTTTCCAGTACCAGGCTGTCTTTATGACTATAGCCCTGTAATATAGTTTGAAGTCTGGTAATGTAATCCCCCCTGTATTGCACTTTTCACTCAGGGTTGCTTTAGTTATTCGGGGTCTTTTGTTTTTCCATATGAATTTAAGAATTTTTTTCTAAGTCTGTAAAAAAGCTCATGGGGATTTTGATTGGGATTGCATTGAATCTGTATATTAATTTGGGTAGAATGGACATTTTACTATATTAATTTTTCTAATCCACTAGCATGGAAGGTCTTTCCATCTTTTGATGTCATTTTCAATCTCCTTCTGGGTTTTAAAGTTTTTGTTGTAGAGGTCTTTGTTGTCTTTGGTTAGGTTTATTCCTAGGTATTTTTTTTTTTTGAGGCTATTGTGATTGGGAAGGTCTCCTTATATTCCTTTTCCAGTTGCTTATTGTTGGTGTAAAGGAAGGCTACTGATTTTTCTAGGTTTATTTTGTATCCTGCCACTTTACTGAAACTTTCGATCATTTCTAAGGGTTTTCTGGTGGAGTTTTTAGCATCCCTTAGGTAAACTATCATATCATCTGCAAAAAGGGATAGTTTTACTTCCTCATTTCCAATTAGTACTCCTTTAATTTCTCTTTCTCACCTTATTGCCCTAGAAAGCATTTCAATCACTATATTGAAGAGGAGTGGCAATAGTGGACAGCCTTGCCATGTTCCTGCCTTTAAGGGGAATGCTTCCAACTTTTCTCCATTTAGGATGATGTTGGCTGTGGGTTTCTTTGATTACATTGAGAAATGATCCCTCCAGTCCAATTCCCTCTAAGACTTTAAGCATGAAGGGATGCTGGATTTTGTCAAAAGTTTTCTTCTGCATCAATTGAGAGGATCGTGTTGTTTTTGTCTTTCAGTCCATTTATGTGTTTTATTATATTTATTGATTAACATATGTTGAACCATCCCTGCATCTCTGGTATGAATCCAACCTGGTCATGATGGATGATCTTTTTGATGTGGGTCTGTATACAATTTGCAAGTATTTTGTTGAGAATTTTTGCATCTGTGTTCATTAATGATATGGTTCTACAGTTTTCTTTCTTGTTTGTGTCTTTGCCTGCTTTTGGTATTAGAGTGATGCTGGCTTCATAGAAGGAATTTTCAATATTTTCCTCTGTCTATATCCTTCTGAAAAGCTTGAGTAATAATGGTTGTAAGACCTCTTTATTTTTATTTATTTCTATTTTTTGGTCTTTTCGAGACAGGGTCTCCCTGTAGTGAATCCCAGGATTTCAGATATTCATCCATTTCTCTTAGGTTTTCAAATTTAGTAGAGTATAAGTTTTTGAAGTATTCTCATATGATTGTCTGGATCTTTTCTTTATCTGTTGTGATGTTTCCCCTTTCATCATGAATGCTATTGATTTGGAGTTGCTCTTTCTTTCTTTTGGTTAACTGGGCTAGAGGTCTGTCTATTTTGCTTATCTTTTCAAAGAATCTGCTTCTGGATTCATTGATTTTCTTATTGTTTTCTTTGTTTCTATTTCATTGACTTCTGCTCTGATTTTTGTTATTTTTTCCTGTCAGGCTTAGGGTTCATTTGTTGTTGTCTCTCAAGTGTTCTTAACTGAAGTGTTAAATCATTTATTTGTTCTCTTCCTGTTTTTTTTTTAATGTGGGCACTTAGGGCTATAAATTTCCCTCTTAGGACTGACTTTAATGTATCCCACAGGTTTTATTGTGTTGTATTGTCATTTTTGTTTAGTTCCAGGAATGCTTTTATTTCATTCTTTATTTCTTCTCTGACCACTCACTGTTCAGGATTGTGTTGTTTAGTCTCCATGTATTCTTATAGTTAGTAGGGCTAACCCTGGTGTTAATACTGAGCTTTATTGCACTGTGGTCTCATAGAATGCATGGAATAATTTCTATTCTTTTGTATTTGTTGAGTTTCCTTTTGTGCTCCAGTATGTGGTCGATTTTGGAGAATGTTCCGTGAGGTGATGAGTAGAAAATATATTCTTTGGTATTTGGGTGGAATATTCTGTAGATGTCTGTGAGGTCAATTTGGTGTATTGTATTGTTCAGTTGTGATGTCTCTGTTTATTTTTTGTCCTGTTGATCTATCCAAGTGGGGTGTTGAAGTCTCCCGCTATTAATGTGTTAGGATTAATCTGTGTCTTGAGGTCCTGCAGAGTTGTGTTTATAAAGTTAGGAGCTCTAGAGTTTGGTGCATAGACATTTAGGATCGGATCGTGAAGTTTTCGTGGTTCATTGTTCCTTTGACAAGGATGTAATGGCCCTCTTTGTCTCTTCTGATTAAGTTTACTTTGAGATCTATTTTGCCTGATATTAGGATAGCCACTCTTGCTTGTTTCTTAGTACCATTTGCTTGGAATATTTTTTCCATCCTTTCACTCTAAGGTGGTGTCTGTCCTTGAGGGTGAGATGGGTTTATGGAAGGGTTCAGTTTCCTAATCCATTCTCCCAGTCTATGCCTTTTTTTAAAAATTTTTTTATTTATTTCTGGATGTGTATGAATGTACTGTCTGCATGCAGGTTTGTGCACCCGTGCCAGTCTATGCCTTTTTATTGGGGAGTTTAGTCCATTAATATTTAAGGTTATTATTGAGAGATGCGTGTTGTTTCCTTTCAACTTATTTTTCATTTGCATTCTTGGTCTAGGTATTTATTTACTCTGTTATGCTTTTGGTAATTTCTCTCTTGGGTTGCTGAAGAATAGTTGCTCCTTTCCTCTGTGCTTTGGATTGCTTCAAGTATTTTCTGAAGTTGTTTTTTTACATGTGTTCTTTCATTTTGTTTATGTCATGAAAGATTTTTCTTTCTCCTTCAACTATGATTGACATTTTTGCTGGATATAGTAATCTGGGTTGGCATCTAAAGTCATTTAGCACTGGGAATACTTTGGTCCATGTTCTTCTGGCTTTCATAGTTAGTACTATTCTCAGTACAAAGTCAGGTGTGATTCTGATGGGTTTCCCCTTATATGTAACTTGTTGTTTTTCTCTTGTGGCTTTCAGTATTTTGTCCTTGTTTTGAGCATCTAGTGTTTTAACTAAGATATGACGTGGGGAATTTCTTTTCTGGTCTCGTCTATTTGGTGTTCTATGTGCTTCTAGTATATATGGGTTTGTCTTTTTTCAGTTTGGGGAAGTTTTCTTCTATTATTCTGTTGAAGATCTGATCAATACCATTCTCTTGAGATTCTTCTCCTTCCTCTATCCCTATGATGAGGAGGTTTGGTCTTTTCATAGTGTCCCACATTTCCTGGTTGTTCCACTCTTGTGTTTTCTTAAATTTTTCATAATCTTTACCTGAGGTTTCTAGCTGCCCTGTGTTATCCTATAGGTCTGATATTCTTTTTTCTGCTTCATCCATTCTGCTTCTGAGGCTTTTTCCCATCCTTTCCTGCTGATTGGATGAATGTTCAATTTCCTTTTTTATTTCAACCTGTGATTTCTTCAGTATTTCCACTTCCTTTTGGAGCTTTTCATTCTCTTCTCTTTTTTTTATTTTTTATTTTTGTCTTTTCGAGACAGGGTCTCCCTCTAGCCCCAGCTGTCCTGGAACTCACTCTGTAGACCAGGCTGGCCTTGAACTCACAAAGATCCGCCTGCCTCTGCCTCCCGAGTGCTAGAATTAAAGGCGTGCGCCACCACACCCAGCTTCATTCTCTTCTTGTAGCTCCTTACTTCACTGGTCAGTTTCTTTTTCCCTTTCAGCCTGAGATCTTTTCAATATCTCCACTTCCTTCCAGAGTTTGTATTTCTCTTCCTCTAGTTCTTTTCTAAGTTTGTCAATCTCTCCTTTTAGTTCTTTCCAGAGTTTATCATTCTTTCCTTCTAGTTCCTTCATGAGTTTTTCGTTCTCTCCCTTTAGTTTTCTGATTTGTTTATAGTCTTTGAATATGTGTACAATTGTTTTTCTAAGGTCAGTGTCTTGGTTTCCTTCCAGGGAGATCTCATTGTTGGGATCTTCTACAGGAGTGGTTGAGTTCGATGGGGATTTATTTTGAGCTTTTCCCATCTTGTTGTTTTTCCGTTGTGTTTTTGGCATGTGTATTTTTGTTGTTGTTGTTGTTGTTGTTTCCCCCTTTGTTTATTTGTTTGCCTTCTGTTGCTACTCTCAAATGTTAATATGGAGGACTGGTTGGTCACTCAGTTTGCTTCCTGCTGGTTTCTTCCTCAGTTTTGGCTATGCAGCCGTGAATCACATGGATCCTCCCACAACAGTAAACCACAGCTCCAGCAGCTGAGCAGGGGGGTGCACCGGACCCCACCTGGGCAGCTGCACAGAGTGTGTGCTCCCATGGTTGTCCTTCTATCCATGCATGAAGTTCCTCTCTATGGTTCTAGCATTGGGTGGTGGCTGCTGGGGTGGGCTGCCAAAGGCCTGCATGGCACAAACCCACCTGGGCAGCTGTGCACGGAATGTGTGCTCCCCTGGCTCCTATTACACTTTTTTTCCTACATACGTTTTTTTCAATATTAATTTTTCTTTTTTTTCTTTTTAGTATTTTTTGAGACAGGGTCTCCCTTTAACCCCAGCTGGCCTGGAACTTGCTTTAGACCAGATTGGCTTTGAACTCACAGAGATCTGCCTGCCTGTGCCTCCCAAGTACTGATATTAAAGGCATGTGCTACCACACCTAGCTAACTTTTTTATTCTTGAGAGCTTCATACATGTATACTATGAGACAGGATCATATGCATTCCATTTCCCACCTCTGACTCTTCCCAAATCTTTCCGAACACAGCCCCCTCCTAACTTCATGTCCCTTTTTAAGTTGTTATCTTGGCAACTGTCCTACTTTGCTGTTCCATTGCTATGACAAAACACTCTGACCAATACCAATTTGAGGAGGAAAGGGTTTCTTCAGTTCACATCTCTTGGGTCACAGTTCATCACTCAGGGAGCCCAAGGTAGGAACTCAGGGCAGGAACCTGGAGGCAAGAGCTGAAGCACAGGCCATGGAGGAATGCTGTTTACTAGCTTGCTCCTCTGGCTCATGTCCAGCCTGCTTTCTTATATTATACCTAACAATCTGCCCAGAGTGGTACCACCCATAGTGGGCTGAGCACTCCCACATTGCTCAACAATCAAGACAATACTCCACAGACATGGCCACAGGCCAGTCCAATGGAGCCAATTACACAATTGAGGCTCCCTCAACCCAGGTGGGTCAAGTTGACACTAAAGCTATCCAGCCCAATAACCAACTAAATCCAATTAATATTGCCCATATGTTTAGGGATTTGGGAGACTGATGCAGGAGGATTACCAGGATGTCAAGGCTACCCTGGCTTCTATAAGAGTTTCAGGTCAGCTTGGGCTACAGAGCGAGACCCTGTCTCAAAAAGGCACTCTTTTCCTTCCTTCAAATGGAAAGAGAAGAGTAAAGCGTATTTGCAGTGTTCTAACCTGTCTTTAGGTTGCCCAAGGGGCAGGCTTCTGTTTTGCTTGACTTGGACTTCAGATAAGAGGACGCCTAATTTGGCTCTCTGGTCTAGAAAGGCCACGAGGGATAGCGGCAGGCAGGAGAGTAGGTGAAAGCTTCAGTGGGTGACACACTGAAGAAGCCAGAGGGAGAGTTGGGGGTGGGAAATGTAGGGAAAAGGGCCAAGACTCCACGGAGAAACTGGACAGAAAACTGTAAGAAATGAGGACACCAGAAAGCAGTCAAACACACGGGACAAAGGAAAACAAAGTACACAGGACCAGACAGCATACATTCTTAGAAACTGCAGGTGAAGCCTCCCAAATCTTCTCCTTGGATTGATCCTGCAGCTCAGAATGTGCCCTGAGCATTAAGAAAGATCTTTCCCCACGAGCTGCAAAGACTAAGAGATGACTAAGCCATGTATCTTTCTTTTCAAATTCAAACTTTTCCATAAAATATTTTGGGCAAGGTGGCACATCCCTTTAATCCCAAAACACAAGAGGCAGAGACAGGCAGATCTCGGTGATATAGAGGCCAGTCGGGTCTATATAGTGAGTTCCAGGCCAGCTAGGAGGCTACAGAGAGACCCTGTTCCAAAACAATAGCAAAAGATTACAAAGGACATGGACAAGCAGGAAAACCATTCATGGAACAAAATTAAGTTCTGCCCAATGTGGTGGTGCATGCCTTTAATCCCAGCACCTGGGAGGCAGAGGCAGGCAGATCTCTGGGAGTTCAAGGCCAGCCTGGTCTACATAGCAAGTTCCAGGCCAGCTGGGGCTACAGGGAGACCCTGTGTCAAAAAGACCCCAAAATAAAGATAAACATAGAAAAATAAAGTTTTAAAAGTCATCTCTGAAGAAACACAGGCATCATACTTTTGTAGACAAAGCTTTGAAACAATTATCATAACATTAGAGACCTATAGGAAAATGATATGCAAATAAAGTGAGACTATTGTTAGAAATGCATCTGGGGTCCCATACTATCAACAAAAGATAGAAATTGTTAAAAAAAAAATAAAAGCAAATAACTGAGAGCTAAAAATGTACAAGAATGTCACAGGGATTTTGATTGGAGTTGTATCGAATCTGTAAATAGCTTTTGGCAGTATAGCCATTTTTACAATAGTAATTCTACCAATCCATGATTGTTGGATCTTTGTTCTCCTTGTGTCTTCCTCAATCTCTTCCTTCAAAGACTTAGTTTCATCAAGAGTTCTTCAATGACTTTGGTTAGGTTTATCCCTAGATGTTTTTAAGCTTTTGTGATGGGAGTGTTTCCCTGAACTCTTTCTCTGATTACTTGTTATTTGTATGGAGATAGGCTACTTATTTCTGTAAATTGATTTTGTATCCTGACACTTTGCTGAAAGTGATCATTTCTAGATGTTTTTCTGGTGGAAATTTTGGTATTGCTTATGTATACTATCATAGCATCTACAAATAGGGATAATTTGACTCTCCTTTTCCAATTAGTACCCCTTTAATTTCCTCCTTTTGTGTTACTGCTCTAGCAAGAGTTTCAAGCACTATATTGAAAAGGAGTAGTGATAGTGAGCAACCTTAACTGATCCCTGATTTTAATGGAAATGCTTCAAGTTTTTCTCCATTTAGAATGATGTTGGCTGTGGGTTTCTTGTATATAGTCTTAATTATGTTGAGGTATGTTCTTTCCAGTCCAGTTCCCTCTAGGACTTTTTTTAAGAATTCAGGTTGGGCCGGGCGTGGTGGCGCACGCCTTTAATCCTAGCACTTGGGAGGCAGAGGCAGGCGGATCTTTGTGAGTTCAAGGCCAGCCTGGTCTACAATGTGAGTTCCAGGACAGCTGGGGCTACGGGGAGACCCTGTCTCGAAAAGACCAAAAAAAAGAATTCAGGTTGGAATTTGTCAAAGGCCTTTTCTGTGCCTATTGAGATGACCATCTGATTTTAGTCTTTAAGTGCATTTCTATAATTTATTACATTTATTGACTTTCATATATTGAACATTCTCTGCATCTCTGGAATAATTCCACATACAAGTCTCTCTGTGTGTGTCTCTATATGATTTGTGAGTATTTTGTTGTGAATTTTTGCATTTATGTTCATTAGGGATATGGCCCTATAGTTTTCTTTTTGGTTGTTGTTGTGTCTTTTCCTGGCTTTGGTATTAGAGTAGTACTAGCTTCTTAGAAGGATTTTGGGAGTTCTCCCTTTGTTTCTATCTTTTTGAGTAATTTAATATTTGTTGCAGGTGGTTTTTTTTTAAGGTCTAGTAAAATTCTGATGTGAATTTTTTTCAGTTGGAAGGCTGT
This sequence comes from Rhizomys pruinosus, assembly GCA_009823505.1. Classification (NCBI taxonomy): domain Eukaryota; kingdom Metazoa; phylum Chordata; class Mammalia; order Rodentia; family Spalacidae; genus Rhizomys; species Rhizomys pruinosus. Next base: position 1,252,352 of record VZQC01000029.1, read on the forward strand.
GTATTACTGTTTAGATTTCCTTACTTGTTATGGGTCTATTTAAGCTGTTGATCTCTTCTTGGTTTAACTTTCATGGTTTCAATGGTCAGATATAAAGCATTCCTGTCACCATAAAGACCTTTTGTGTTTACCTGTGCTATCCCTTACAGCCACACCCACTTTCCTTCCATACTTACCCTTATTTAGACGCTGGCACGAATCTGTTCCCCATTATGTTGTTTAAGGGATTTTGTGTAAGTGGAGTCAGGTCGACAACCTGTGGTAGTTGAATTTTTCATTAAGTTTAATTCTCTGTAAATTTGTCCCAATTACTGCCTGTAACAATAACCACTTCTACTTTAGTAATCTGTAATATGGATATACCAATAGTTTGGTTAACCATTCCCTGATGAAAAGACAACTGGATTATTTCCAGTTTGGGATAACTATAAATAAAGTTACTATAAACATTTGTGTACGAGTGTTTGTGTGAGTGTGAATTTGTATTTCTCTGTGATAAATATCCAGGAGTGCAATTACTGACTAACGTGATAATTACACACTTTGTTTGGGGACTAAGAAAAAAATTGCAAGCTGTTTTTTTTCTCATTTGTGTCACTTTCATTCCCACCAGAAACGCATGAAGGATGCAATTTCTCCTCAGCCTTGTCCATATCTCAGGTCACTGTTTTTGACAGATGTGTGGTGATGCCTCACTGTGGTTTTAATTCACATCCCCCATGCACACCTGCCACCTGCACCTCCTCTTCAGTATCTGGCTCTTCTAGTCTTTGGTCATTCTCTACTTTGGTTGTGTGGATCTTGACAGCTGCATTTCGACAATTCTTTTTGTGTTCCAGATTATAGTTCTTCAGATATGGTTTGCAAATATTTTTGCCTTTTGTAGCTTGTCTGTTTAATCCTACGAGGAGGGTATTAAGAATAAAAGTTTTTGGGCCGGGCATGGTGGCACATGCCTTTAATCCCAGCACTTGGGAGGCAGAGGCAGGTGGAGCTCTGTGAGTTCAAGGCCAGCCTTGTCTACATAGTGAGTTCCAGGCCAGCTGGGACCAAAGGGAGACCCTGTCTCAAAAAGACCAAAGAAACAAAAAACAAAAAGAATAAAAGTTTTCAATTTTGATGAAATCCAATGCATCATCTTTCCTCTATGGATCATTGCTTTGCCATCGATGTCAGAACTCCTGGCCTTGCTGTACATTGAAAAGATTTTTCTCCTATAATTTTAGTAATGTTTACACAGTTTTATGTTTTCTATTCAACTTAATGATTCATGTTTAACTCATTTTTTTTTCATAAGCTGTCAGGCTTAGTTTGGTTCCTTGAAAATTTTCCCAGACTCTCTGGCAATCTTGTCAATAAGGTTTCCCAAATGATTTTCCAAAATCATTTGAAAAAGGAGAATTTATCCAAACTCCACCTGTATCGTGACAGAGGATTCGGTTAGAATATCCCATTATGACAGCTAATTCACCAAACTCTATATTTTCATTTCCAAAATGTAAAAAGCCAACTCTATCATGTGTAGCTTTCAGGTTAATGGTATTGCATTTGTTCAGTCTGCAGAGCACACAGTCTGCCAGCACTGAGGAAATGGAAGATGTTCGTGACTACCAAGAAAGGGAAGTGGAAGAGCTCTTGTTCATTTCCTTTATGATTAGATGTTCCTTGCACACTATGTGATGATTACATGGGTGTCTACTTTATCATCTTTTATTTAACTCTCATAAAACAGTGACTTTAAAAGATTCCTACAAGTTGAAGATAATCTTAATAGTTCAGGAATAAAATAAAAACAAGTCAGAGATGGTCAGTACCTTTCCCCTGGCATGAGCTTTTCAAAAGCCACGTGGTAAATGTGAGTAGTGACACCATAGTTGGATTTGAAAAGGGCTTGGCCAAAACTTAGTTTCCAAGAGAACTTTCTAATAGGAGACTTGATGTTCACTGCTACTAACAGTGATCTGCTCACCACACAAAATGTGCTTATGATGTCAGACAGTCATAACTATACCTTACATTTTACTGAGGAGACAGTCTCAAGGAACTCAACACTGGGACTTGAGAGAGATTATTTTCCTTCCAAAAAGGAGTCTAGAGATGGGCAGACACTGGAAATTGTCAACTGCCTGAGGCATTTACCAAGAACCCAAACCCCTCTGTCTTCTAAGTCTACTTTTTTTTAACCAGGTAGTTTGTCTCCAAGGTTGCAAGATAGTTGCTCTTGCATAACAGATCAGTGTCTATTAATAGATATCTCAAGTCTGATGGGAAGTATGGCAAAGGGGAAGAACAGGATGATGAGTAAGATGCAATTACATGCTTCAAGCAGCCTTCTTTTTCACTGACTGTCTTCATTTATTTGACAATTTTTTTTATCTTCCTTGTCTTGGGAATTAAAGGTCCATGTCTCCCTGAGGGTACACCCTCCCAGCTATACAAGAGGAGCTCTGGATTGTATTCTTTTTAAGAATCATTTAAACATCCCAGGCATGCCTTGCTGTGAAAATTACTAGCCACTGCTCTCATCATGTCATTTGTCATTGTTAATAAGATACCATTAACTTTATAATTCTTAATGTGCCATAAAAACTGTGTATCAACTCTCATACCTATTGGCAAAATGAGAACGTTAGCATTAATACAGCATCGTCCTTCAGTAATATAGTATTTGGTTAACATACGTACTATGTCACAGCTTCTTGGAACAATGTATGTGTGCTCTCTTCATGAAGATTTTCCCCCTTTTGCCATCTTAAAGGTGAACATTTTTCCACATGCTGGTGACTCCACAATAACACTAAGCTTCCCAATTGAGAACAGCTACTAACAGGAATTCTAAGGAGTCTGTTGGACATTTCTCTCCAAAGAAAATAGAGAGAAATATGAATGTAACCACTGGCAAGACATTCTAAATTGAATGTGGTATGTGTAATCATTAGTGTGAAAACCAGCTCTCTACATTCGCATATGCATGCATGCAGTGAGTAGAAATCACAGGCCGCCTTCCCAAATATACAAAATATTTATTAATTCCTCCAACTGTTTAATTTCCATTTGGCTACTGGACACTTAACACATGTTGACCTCAGTTTTTATGAGCTTCTGCCTGGTAAAGGATAAATGAGGGCTGTGAATGGTTTCAGAGTTATATACAGGGGCAAGGAAAGCCTTCCTTTGTTCATCCATCCAAATGTTGCTGTGCAGAATGTCCCCATCCCAGCATGGCAGCTCCTCCAAGGCCCGCTGTTGTCTTCTTCTCCCCATCATGATGGAATGTTGCAGGAGGTGTTTTAAGCTCCCATCAGCCTGGATGCCTTCTGAGCCTCCCTCTATGGAGTCATCTCACTTCAAGCATTGCCTTCCTTTCTTTCTGTTTGCTACTTTTGTAAGCCCAAGTAAATCTTTTTCTGGAGATGGGAAATCTTTGCCTGGAGATGAGAAAACTGTACCCATTATGATTTCTGGCAAGATGTTTTATCTGTGCTCTAAATCCTCTCCGTTGCTCTGGGATTCAACCTTTAGAAAAGAAAATAACAAAGACAGTGACTTCAGCAAGATGACTGACTAGAGTTGCCTGGTATTCTTCCCTCTTCAACAACAACAACAACAACAACAACAACAACAAAAATGACCATCTATTTCACTGGAATGTGAAACAGAGCAGGAAGCAGGAATGTGGCAGAGATACTTCCAAGCATTAGAGGTACAGAGGCCTTATAGAAAATGGAGTTAGTGACACAACATCTACATCCTGTCTCCTCTTTTCAAGAGGTAAATCTCCATCATTCCACAGATACCCGAGCCATTTGCTACTGGAGAACCTGAGGCCCACACAGGATCCAGTCCCAGTGTGATGGCTGACTAGTTACCACAGTGCTGCACTGTCCCAGTGAACATAGACAGCTCACATTATGTCTTCCAACTTCAGATTTGTCCTTCTTGGGGTCCTGTGATGCAGATGGCCAGCTGCCCAGCAGCTCTGTTGACTGAGGCATCCAGGAAGTTTTACCCTCCCTCACAGCCCTGGAAAGTACCGGAATAGCTTTCCCTGAGTTACTCACTCTTGGAGACCCTCAGAAAACACTTCTTACTGCTCCCAAGACACTCAAGTAGCCATGCATACTATTCTTGGCCTCAAGAAGTAACAAGGTGGCCTGGAGAAGCCACCTTCAGCCCCAGAACAACAAGCTAGGGAGCCTTTCCTGAGTTGTCTGTGGAGGCACAGTGAAGCAGATGACCAGCTCCACCCATCCTCCCATGGCTCCAGGAAGTACATATACAGCCTGTTTTCAGAAACTTGGCCCCCTCACCCTCAGCTCTGAAAACAGCTGGAAAGATCATCTTGAACAGGTTGGCTCTCAGAAGTCCTGAAAAGTCACTTGTGCAGACATTGAAAGACACCTCATTCCGTCCACTTCTGTATCTGCCCCCAACCCAATTCTCAGATACTGATAGGCAACACTACCCAGATATATGGCATGTGTAATCATATGTACCTGGGCTCATGAGGACCCTTGTCCTCCTACAACCTGCAGAAAGTGTTGGACACTCCACACCTATGACTGGATATACTATACTCAGAGCCAAAAAAAAAAAAAAAAAGATTTAACTTGACTAATCAAGATAAAAGGAGAAACTGAGGCTGGTGGGTGCACACCTTTAATCCCAGCACTCAAGGCAGAGATAGGTGGATCTTTGTGAAATCAAGGTGCTAGTGAGTTCTAGGCCAGGGAGACCCTGTCTCATAAAACAAAACAAAAAAGATAGAAGACTTAAATAAATAAAATCAGAAGCTAAAAGGGACACATTTTATTGATCTCTCAAAGTAGAATTCCAAAGATCAATAAGAGTTATTAAGAGAAAGTAGTACACACCTTCCCAAAAATTGGAAAACTTAGGTGAAATGGACTAATTTCTGGCTGCATCCAATGTACTAAAATCGAACTATGAATACATATAAAATCTAAACAGATCAGTAACAAGTAATGATACAGAATCAGTAATAAAGTCTCCAACACAAGGCTGAGAGATGACTGAGTGGTTATGAGCACCAGTTCCCCTTACAGAGGACCCAGGTTCAGTTTCCAGCACCCACAAGGTGCCTAACAACCATCTGTAACTCCAGTTCCAGGGGATTTTATGTCCTCTTCTGACCTCTGAGGCCATTACATGACATGGGTGCACTTACATCCATGTAGGCACTACACTCATACATATAAAAAATAATAAATTTTTTAAAGTCTCCAACAAAGAAAAGCCAAATATTATGTGGCTTCAAGGCTAAATTTTACTTAACATTTAAAAAAAGAACTTTTGTCAGTTCTTTGAAACTATTCTAAGGTATTTGTGATGGTTAATATTGCCAAGTTGGTTGGATTAATAAATATTTAGGAGATTAGCAAAGGTCATGCTCAAATGTCTATGAGGAAGTTTCCAGAGAAGATTCAATCTTGAGGACTCTGACCCAATTAATGGATTCATTACATGATTCACTATATGATAAGATATGGGGCCTTTGGAGGAAGTTGGGCATGTGGTGCACCATCTTGATTGGACCCTTTCTGTACTCCCCTTTTCTCCATTAACTGGTGATCATCAAGATGTGAACTGTTTCATTCCACCACACCCTTCCAGCCATGATAGACTAATTTTCAGAAATTAGTATCCAAAATGTTCTTTTCTACTTTCAGTTTGTTTTCTTGGATGCTTGGTCACAGAGACAAAAAAGCCTGAACAGAGTATTGAAAGGGAAAGAGCCTTCCCAGTCTCCTTCTATAAGGCTCAATTATCTCAATTTTAAAACCATATAAGGCATAGGAAAAAGAAAACTATAGACCAACATCCCTAATGACTACAGTTGTAAACATTCTTAACAAAATATTAGCAAATTTAATTCAATGGCATGTATGGCATGATCAAGTGGGACTTACCCAAGGGATTCAAGGATGATTCAACGTATGCAAATTAATAAGCATAATGCATATATCATCAGAAGGCAGGATAAAATGACATGTCAGTAGATCTACAAAAGCAGTTGGTAAAACTCAACATTCCCTCAAGAAAAAAAAACACTCAAAAATTAGTTCTATAACAAATGTGAGGATGGAGAGATGGCTCAGTGGTTAAGAACAGAGATTGCTCTTACACCCAGGTTGATTCCCAGTATCCACCTGGTGACTGACAACCTTCAGTAACTCTATCTCCTGGGAATCCAACACCCTCTTCTGACCTTCAAGGGCATTTTACAACATGGGTGTACTTATATACATGCCTGCAATACACTTAAAGACATAAAAATAATATGTGGAAGTCCCAGCTTGGGCTCCAGACAGGTGCACGGAGTCAGTGAGGTGCCAGGAAGGCAAGGTGGAACTGCCTTGACACTTGGGGGGGCTCGACACCCGCCCCTAGAAGTCCCAGCTTGGGCTCCAGACAGGTGCACGGAGTCAGTGAGGTGCCAGGAAGGCAAGGTGGAACTGCCTTGACACTTGGGGGGGCTCGACACCCGCCCCTAGAAGTCCCAGCTTGGGCTCCGGACAGGCAAATGGATCAGTGAGGTGCTGGGAAGGCAAGGCAGAACTGTCTTGACCCTTGGGGACACCACCGGCACACCGGCCAAAGCAGCAACGAAAATCCCTCCCCCTCACCCCGCCCCCATCAACCTGGTGGAGCTATGGTGCAGAGGACCTAACAGCCACAGCATTAGTGATTATAGTCTGTGCAGCCAACCTTGAGGTGCCAGAATCCAAAGAAAACAAACAGACAAATCCACATGTCAAAGACACAAAGAACAAACATGGGAAAAGCTCATAATAAATCCACACCAAACTACCAATCCTACATAAGATCCCTACAACAAGATCTCTGAGGGAAGAAGCCAAGACGCTGACCTTAGAAGAACAACTGTAGACATGTTCAAAGAAATTAAAGAACTAAGGGAAGAGAATGAAAAACTCAGGAAGGACCTAGAGGGAAATAATGGCAATGTTGGAAAGAACTAAAGGGAGAAAATGACAAACTCTGGAAGGAAGTGGAAACACTGAAAAGATCCCAGGCTGAAATGAATAAAGAAAATGAACAATGAACAAAGGAGCTACAAGATGAGAATGACAGGCTCTAGAGGGAAGAGGAAAACCTAAAGAAATCACAGGATGAAATGAAAAAGGATATTGAACATTCATCCAATCACCAGGAAAGGATGGGAAAAAGCCTCAGAAGCAGAATGGAAGAAGCAGAAAAAAGAATTTCAGACCTACAGGATAATACGGAGCAACTAGAAAGCTCAAGTAAAGATTATGAAAAAATTTTAAAAACACAAGAGTGGAACAACCAGGAAATGTGGGACACTATGAAAAGACCAAACCTCAACATCATAGGGATAGAAGAAGGAGAAGAATCCCAAGACAACACTATTGACCAGATCTTCAACAGGATAATAGAAGAAAATTTTCCCAAACTGAAAAAAGACAATTCCATACAAATACAAGAAGCACATAGAACATCAAACAGACAGGACCAGAAAAGAAACTCCCCATGCCATATAATTGTTAAAACACTAGATGCTCAAAACAAAGACAAAATACTGAAAGCCACAAGAGAAAAACAACAAGTTACATGTAAGGGGAAACCCATCAAAATCACACCTGACTTCTCAGTCCAAACTATGAAAGCTAGAAGAACATGGACCAAAGTATTCCCTGTGCTAAACGACTTTAGATGCCAAACCAGACTGGCAAAAATGCCAGTTACAGTTGAAGGAGAAAGAAAAATATTTCATGACATGAACAAGTTGAAAGAATATATGTCTAAGAAACCAGCACTTCAGAAAATCCTCGAAGCAATCCAAAGAACAGAGGAAAGGAGCAACTATCCCTAAGCAATTAAAGAGAGAAATCAACAAAAGTATAACAGTAAATACAAACCTAGACCAAGAATGTGAATAAAAAACAAGGTGAAAGGAAGCAACACACATCTCTCATTAATAACATTAAATACTAATGGTCAAAACTCCCCAATCAAAAGACATAGACTGGGAGAATGGATTAGGAAACAGAATCCTTCTATATGCTATCTACAAGAAACCCATCTCACCTTCCAAGACAGACACCACCTTAGAGTGAAAGGATGGGAAAAAGTATTCCAAGTGAATGGTACCAAGAAACAAGCTGGAGTGGCTATTCTAATATCAGACAAAATAGATCTCATAGTAAAACTAATCAGGAGAGACAAAGAGGGCCATTACATCCTTGTCAAAGGAACAATTAACTATGAAGATTTCACAATCCTAAATGTCTATGTACCAAACTCTTGGTGTACCTAACTTTATAAACACTACTCTGCAGAACCTCAAGACACAGATTAATGCTTACATACTAATAGGGGGAGATTTCAACACCCCACTGAGCCCCTTGGATAGATCAACTGCACAAAAACAGAGAGACATCAGAACTGAACAATACAATACATCAAATGGACCTCACAGATATCTACAGAATATTCCACCCAAACACCAGAGAATATACTTCTACTCAGCACCTCATGGAACAGTCTCCAAAATCGACCACATACTGAGGCACAAAAGAAGTCTCAACAAATACAAAAGGATTGAAATTATTCCATGCATTCTATCAGACCACAGTCCAATAAAGCTCAATATGAACACCAGAATAAGCCCAACTAGTTAGAACACATGGAGACAAAACAACACTATCCTGAACAATGAACGGGTCAGGAAAGAAATGAAAAGTGAAATAAAAGTATTTATGGAACTGAGTGGAAAAGACAATACAACACAACAAAACTTGTGGGATTCTTTAAAAGCAATCTTGAGAGGGAAATTTATAGCCCTAAGGGCTCACATCAAAAAAACAGAAAGGGAACAAATAAACAATCTAACATTGCAGCTAAAAACACTTGAGAGACAACAGCAAATGAACCCGGAACCCAACAGACAGGAAGAAATCACAAAAATCAGAGCAGAAATTAATGAAATAGAAACAAAGACAACAATACATAGAATCAATGAATCCAAAAGCTGGTTCTTTGAAAAGATAAACAAAATAGACAGACCCCTAGCCCAGTTAACCAAAAGAAAGAAAGAAAGAGCAAGATCATTAGTATTCATGATGAAAGGAGAAGCATCACAAAAGACAAAGAAAAGATCCACACAATCATACGGAAATACTTCAAAAACCTAAGAGAAATGGATGAATATTTGAAATCCTGGGAACCAATAAAGCTTAACCAGTTTAAACAGACCCATAATATTTGAGTAAATTGAGGATGTAATAAAAAAAAAACCTCCCAACTTAAAAAAGGCCGGGCCCAGATGGATTCACAGCAGAATTCTGTAAAACATTTAAAGAGGTCCTACAACCGTTACTACTCAATCTGTCCAGAAGGATACAGAGGGAATTCTCCCAAATTCCTTCTATGAAGCCAGCATCACTACATTACTAAAACCAGGCAAATATACAACCAAAAAAGAAAGCTTTAAACCCATCTTATTAATGAACATACAGACCCACATCAAAAAGATCATCCATCATGATCAAGTTGGATTCATAACAGAGATGCAGGGATGGTTCAACATACGTAAATCAATAAATATCATAAAACATATAAATGGACTGAAAGACAAACCACATGATCATCTTAATTGATGCAGAAAAAGCCTTTGACAAGATCCAGCATCGCTTCATGTTTAAAGTCCTAGAGGAAATCAGACTGAAGGGAACATTCCTTAACATGATCAAAGCCATATATACCAAACCCACTGCCAACATCATCCTAAATGGAGAAAAATTGGAACCATTTCCCTTAAAGGCAGGAACCTGGCAAGGCTGCCCCTTATTGCCACTCTTCTTTAACATAGTGCTTGAAATGCTTGCAAGGGCAGTAAGACAAGAGAAGGAAATTAAAGGAGTACTAATCAGAAAAGAAGTTAAGCTATTCCTTTTTGCAGATGATATGATACTTTACCTAAGGGATGCTAAAAACTTTACCAGAAAACTTCTAGAAACAATTAAGAGTTTCAGTAAAGTGGCAGAATAAAAAATTAACCTGGAAAAATCAGTAGCCTTTCTTTACACCAACAATAAACAAGTGGAGAAGGAATATAAGAAGAACTTCCCACTCACAATATCCTCGAAAATAATAAAATACCTGGGAACAAACCTAACCAAAGATACCAATGATCTCTACAACAAAAATTGTAAACCCCTGATGAAGGAGATTGAAAATGACAGCAAAAGATGGAAAGACCTCCCATGCTCATGGATTGGGAAAATTAATATAGTAAAAATGTCTATTTTACTCAAATTGATACACAGATTCAATCTAATCCCAATCAAAATCCCAATGAGCTTCTTCACAGACTTGGAAAAAAATCCTTAAATTCATATGGAAGAACAAAAGACCCCAAATAGCTAAAGCAACCCTGAGTGAAAAATGCAATACAGGGAGGATTGCTCTACCAGACTTCAAGCTATATTACAGGGCCATAGTCATAAAGACAGCCTGGTACCTGTACAAAAACAGACCTGTTGACCAATGGAACAAAACTGAAGAGCCAAACTTGAGCTGATACAATTTCAGCCCCCTCATATTTGACAAAGGGGCAAAAAAAAAAAAACCTCAATGGAAGAAGGATAGCATCTTCAGCAAATGGTGCTGGCAAAACTGGATCACCATTTGTAGAAGAACAAAATTAAATCCCTACCTCTCACCCTGTACAAAAATAAAGAGGATCAAAGATCTCAACATAAAACCTGAAACCCTGAAGGTGATAGAAGAAAAAGTTGGTAACAACAACAGGGTCTCCTTTTAGGCCTGGAGCTCACTATGTAGAGCAGGTGAGCCTTGAACTCACAAAGATCCACCTGCCTCTGCCTTCCAAGTGCTAGGGTTAAAGGCATGCATTACCAGGCCCTGCGGAAAAGACTTTCTAAATCAGACAGCAGCTGCACAGGAATTAAGGTCAACAGTTGACAAATGGGACCTCGTCAAACTCAAAAGCTTCTGTACAACTAAAGAAACAATCAAGGAACTGAAGAGAGAACACACAGAGTGGGAGGAAATCTTCACCAGTGATTCCTCTGACAGAGCATTAATGTCAAGAATATATAGACTACTCCAACTTTCACATGGAGAATTTTGAGAAAGACTGAGAAAGAGATGAAAAGCATGTTTGGCAGAATACATGAGCTCTGGTGGGGTGGGGGGATACGGTGGGGGACGTGGGTCTAGATTTGATAATCTTGTACAAAATATATATATTTAAAAAAATAAAAAATAGTAAATAATAAAAAGAATATATAGACTACTCAAAAAGCAAAGAAGTAAGAAAACAAATGACTTACTCAAAAGATGGAATAAAGAGCTGAACAGAGACTTCACCAGTGAGGAAGGAAAGATGACTGAGAAACATCTTAAAAAGTATTCAACATCATTAATAATTAAGGAAATTCAAATTAAAACCACTCTCAGATATCATCTCACTCTGATATGACTGGCTAAGATCAAGAACACACAAAACACCAAATGCTGGAGAGATTTTTGGGGAAAGGGGAACACTCATCCACTGCTGGTAGGAATGTAAACTTGTACAACAATTATGGAAAGCAGTGTGGAGAACCTTTAAAAGACTCAAAATGAGTCTACCACCTGACCCAGCCATACTACTCCTGGGTATATACCCACAGGACTCATCCTACTGCAAAGATACATGCACATCCATGTTTATTGCAGCTCTCTTCACAATAGTGAAGAGCTGGAACCAACCCAAATGCCCCTCAACAGATGAGTGGATGACAAAAATGTGGTACATCTACAGAGTGGAGTACTATTCAGCAGTAAAGAAAGATGACATCATGAACTTTGCAGGTAAATGGATGGAACTCAAAGCCATTATGCTAAGTGAAGTTACACAATCCCAGAAAAACAAGTGGCGAATGGTATCCTTCATTTGTGGATGCTAATACCAAATCTCCAGATGAAAGGCAAGCTTCATTATTATAACATTATTGTTATATTTCTGTTTATCTGAAAGCAACTATGTTGTTTATAATGTAAATCTCTTAATGGGCTCTAAAATCGATCCACCACTTACTTTCGGACTCTGTAATTACTGTATATGAGTGGAAGTATGTATGCATATTTTAGAGTAATATAAAATTAATGGAGGAAAACGTGAATTCCTAAGCATAAAAAAAAGACTGAGAGAAAGATGTAGGACAGTTATGGCAGAGTGCATGATCTGGGGTGGGGTGGGGGGAAGGGAAAGGGGAATATGTCTAAACTGAACTGAGAAATGATGTCTGAAATACACAAAACATCAATAAAAGCATTATAAAAACTCCAGTTCCAGGGGAATCCAACACCCTTTTCTGACCTCCGCGGCATTGCATGACACGGGCGCACAAACTTGCATGCAGACATATATTCATACACATACAGAAATAAATAAAATTAATAAAAAAAATTAAAAAAAATAAATAATAAAAAAGAAATGTACTTCAACACAATTTGAGCTACATGTGATGAACATGCAATATACATAATGCTTAGTGGTGAGAAGCTGAAATCATTTATTCTCAGATTGAGAACAAGAGAAAAGATCTGTATCATATTGAACGTCTTAGCTGGAATAGTCCTACAAGACCAAAAAATCAAAGGCACCCCAAACAGGGAAAAAGGTGAAATACCTCATTGGCACATGACATGATTTTGTATTTAGGAAACCACAAAGATTCCATGAAAAAATTGCCAGAATTGCTAGCTGAATTCAGTAATGTTACATGATACAAAATCAACATGCAAAAAAATTCCCAACAATAAATCAGTAACTTTGTTTCTATATCAATAACAAATTTACTGGGCAAGAAATCAAGAAAACAATCCCATTGACAATAGCTACAAAAATTCCTAGTAATACATTTAACCAAGGAAATAAATTATTATATTATGAAAACTGTAAAATGCTAATGGAAGAAATTGAAAAGATCAGAAAAATGTGGAAATATAGCCTATGTTCATGGATTGAAAGAGTTAATATTAATAACTATTGCCCCAAATGACCAATCAATTCAATTCAATTTCAATCAAAATACGAATAACATTCTCTACAAAATTTGAAAAAAAAATGCTTCTAACACTTGTTTGGAAGGCAAAAGACCCTGAAGAGCTGGCAATCCTGAAAGAAAGATGAGAGATATTATGAACTTGACTTCTGTGGTGGTTTGAATGAGTGTCCCCCATAGGCTTTAAGTATTCAGACATTTTGTCTCCAGTTGGTGGCAGTTTTTGGAGGTCTTAGAAGGTGTGGCTGTGCTAGAGGAAGTATGTCACTGGGGGCAGGCTTAGTGAGTTTAACAAGCCTGTGGTCTCCAGTCGCTTTCTCTGCTTCCTGTGCTCATTGCGAGATGTGACCCTCAGCTTGCTGCTCCAGCTCCAGCCACCATGCCTCCCACCACAATGGATTCTAATTCCATGGAACCATCAATCGTAAGCTCAAATAAACTCTTCCTTTTATAAGTTCCTTTGGTCATGGTGTTTTATCACAGCAACAGAAAAGTGACTAATACAACTTCAAAACTACAAAATAGTGGAAACAAAAACAGCGTGGTACTGACATTAAAACAGACATATACAACAATGAAACAATGAAACAGAACAGATAACCAGGAAATAAATTCACATATTTATAGCTAACTAATTTTCAACAAAAGCAGTAGTAAGACCATACATCGAGGAAAGTCTCTTCTATAATTGGTTCTTGGAAACTGGACATCCATATGCAGAAGAAACTAGACCCTTATCTCTCATCATACACAAAACCAACTCAAAATGAATCAGATACCTACATAGAAGATCCAACTCAATGAAACTGATATAAGAGAGCACAGATACTTCAGGACATTGCTCTGGGCAAGGATGTTTTGGGATGGGACCCCAAAAACCTAGGCAACAAAAGGAAAAGTGGCAATAGGATTGTATCACTAAAAGCCTTCTCTATAGCAAAGAAAACAATCCACAGAGTAAAAAGACAGTCTACAAGAACAAGAAAAATGATTCATGAGCCATTCATCTTAGAAAAAATCTTACACATTTCAGCAGCAAACCCTTCACACAAATAATCCAGTTTAAAATTGGGTAGATGGAGTGAACTGACATTCTTTTTTTTCTTTAATATTTTATTGAGTTTTTGTGCATTTAATGCAATAGCTCTTACTCAAATTTAGACTCCTCCCCCATCCATGCCTTCCCAACACTCCCCCACAGACCTCATGAATTCTGTCATATATGTTAAGCCCCATCTGGCCAAGCATTTGTACCCAAATGTCCTTTGGTGCAAGTTCATCCACTGGAGTCTAGTCAGCCTATCTAGAGATCTTAAAGAAGATCTATTCTCCCTCACCCAGCAGTAATCAGTTGCCAACAGTTGTCAGCCTAGCGCTGGCCTGCTGCCTTCCCTCACTCCACTCTGGCCCCTTATCTGATTGAGTCCATATGGGTCTTGTTCACAACACCACCATTGCCACAAGTTCACATGTGCAAGCTTCCAGTGGCCTGAAAGCCTCTGTTTCCCTATGTTCATGGACCAACACTGGCTATTACAATCTTTCTGCCCCCTTTTCTACAAGGATCCCATGGGTGGGTAAGGTTTAATATAGGAGTCCAAGGACATATACTCTACAGTCTCTTATTCTCTTAAACTTAGCCAGTTGTGGGCTGTGTACATTGCACTCTGTTGTGTAAGGAAGCATCACTGGTGAAAGTTGAAGGATGCATTACATTCTCTCCACTCCCTGTTCTGCTATGTTCTGTGACCCTTAGGTATAGAGGTGCCACTGTAGATATGTCACCTTGGGCTGCACATCTCTCAGATGTATAGTCTCTGGGTGTGACCAGTTGTGGAACTCTTTAATAACCTCTATTTGTTACAAAACAAGGCTTCTTTGATGAGAGCCATACGGTACCCTCGTCTGTAAATATAAGGACTCATATTTAGCATATGGTAAGAACTTTCATTTCTCTAGATATATGATAGAGATAGGGTTTTCTCTAACATCTGTGACATCTCCAGCCATGAATATTTGGCTATAATTACAGTGGCACCCATGAGTTCCTTCCAACTGAGAAGCCAATTAGATAGCTGTTGATTACCCCCTCAGATAACAGTGCCAGTACTGCAATAGGAGAGATAGTTTGTGGTCCCAGTCATTCTTGTTATTAGGCTGTAGAGCTGGATTGGACTGTTGGTTGACTTTCTCCTGTAGCAGTTTGCATAGTACCCTCTAGAACTATGCATCTAATCTTCAAGGAGATGGTGTCCTGGTCATGAACTGACATTTCTTTAATATAATGCTTTTATTGATGTTTTGTGTATTTCAGACATCATTTTTCAGTTCAATTTAGACATATTCCCCTTTCCCTTCCCCTAATCCCACCCCAGATCATGGATTCTGCCATAACTGTTCTGTATCTTTCTCTCAGTCTTTTTTTTTATGTTTAGAAATTCACATTTTCCTCCATTAATTTTATATTACTCTAAAATACTGATACATACTTTCCACCCATATACAGTAATTATAGAGTCTGAAAATAAGTGGTGGTTGATTCTAGAGCCCATCAAGAGATTTACATTATAACAAAATAGTTGCTTTCAGATAAACGGAAGTATAACAATAATGTTGTTCAGCTTGCCTTTCAACTGGGGATTTGGTGTTTGCATCCACAAATAAGGGAAACCATTCACCATTTGTTTTTCTGGGACTGTGTTACTTCATTTAGCATAATGGCTTCAAGTTCCATCCATTTACCTGCAAAGTTCATGATGTCATCTTTCTTTACTGCTGAATAGTACTCCACTCTGTAGATGTACCACATTTTTGTCATCCACTCATCTGTTGAGGGGCATTTGGGTTGGTTCCAGCTCTTCACTATTGTGAAGAGAGCTGCAATAAACATGGATGTGCATGTATCTTTGCAGTAGGATGAGTCTTTTGGGTATATACCCAGGAGTGGTATGACTGGGTCAAGTAGTAGGCTCATTTTGAGTCTTTCAAGGGCTCTCTACACTGCTTTCCATAATGGTTGTAGACATTTACATTCCCACCAGCAGTGGATGAGTGTTCCCCTTTCCCCACAACCTCTCCAGCATTTGGTGTTTTGTTTGTTCTTGATCTTAGCCAGTCATATCAGAGTGAGATGATATCTGAGAGTGGTTTTAATTTGAATTTCCTTAATTATTAATGATGTTGAATACTTTTTAAGATGTTTCTCAGTCATCTTTAATTCCTCACTGGTGAAGTCTCTGTTCAGCTCTTTACTCCATCTTTTGAGTAGGTCATTTGTTTTCTTGCTTCTTTGTTTTTTGAGTAGTCTATATATTCTGGACCTTAATGCTGGGTCAGATGTATCACTGGTGAAGATTTCCTCCCACTCTGTGGGTTTTCTCTTTACTTCCTTGATTGTTTCTTTAGCTGTACAGAACCTTTTGAGTTTGTTGAGGTCCCACTTGTCAACTGTTGACTTTATTTCCTACACAGCTGCTGTCTTATTTCTTAATGGAGAGCACACACATGCCCAACAAGAATAGGAAACAAATTACTCACAAATTCCTAACCATCAGGGAAATGCAAAACAAAAGCAGCAGCTTATTATCTCACCTCAGTTAGAAGGCTGCCACTGAAGAGATATGTAAATACAATAATAAATAATATCGAATACTGGTGAAGCTGCAGGGGGGGTGGAAAACTTTTGGGAGGAAAGTAAATTAATGTAACAGTTATGGTGAGCAGTATGCAGATTCCTCAGAAAATTAGAAATAGAACTAATATGTTGTCAAGCAATCCTATTATGTCCAAAGAACTTGACAACAGTATTTAAAGAGATACCTACAGCCATGTTTATTGCAAAAGTATTCATGATAACCAAGATACAGAATCAACCTAGGTAGCTATTAACAAAGCATGGGTAAAGAAATGTGGTATGTCTACTCAACTGAATACTATTTGTCTGTAAAAGAATTAAATCCTGGGGGCTGGAGAGATGGCCTAGCAGTTAAGAGCACTGACTGCTCTTGCAGAGGACCTGGATTCGATCCCCAGAACCAACATGGTGGCTGAGAACTGTCTTTGACTCCAGTTCCAGAGGAATCTGATGCACTCTTCTGACCTCTGAGGCATTGCACGACACGGGTGCACAAATCTAGATGCAGACAGTACATTCATACACATAAAAATAAATAAATAAATAAATAAATAAATAAATAAATAAATAAAATTAAGAATTAATTTTTTGGCACCTGTGACAAAATAAATGGAACGTGAGGACATTATGTTAAGTGAAACAAGCCAGATGCAGAAAAGCATGCATGTCTTGCTTTTTATGTGGCAGGTACAACATTGATCACAGAGAACTACAGAATACAATAGTAGATGCAGAGCCTGGGAAGGATGCCAGGCAGGGTGTGATGGACAAAGAGTAATTGATTGGTAGAAGGTGCAGTTGAATAGCAAGAATGACTTCTAATTTTGCACAGCATGATGGTATTAACTATGGTTGGCAACAATCAGTTATCTCACAATAGCTAGTAGACTATTGATTTTAAACATTCCTCAAACACAGAAATGATAAATGCCTGCAGTGAGAGATATGCCAATTACCCCATCTGATAAGATTAATTAATTAAAATGAAGAAGACGAGTTGTCCTGTTTCAGACCCTAACACATCCCTCCTCTCAAATACTGAACCAAGACTCAACAAGTGAGTTGGCTAGGTGAAAATGATAGCAGGAAAAGATCAAAGGGCAACATGTCAGAAAATACTCTCCTGGCTTATATTCTGACAGATTTGTATGCCAGAGACAGAGATCAAACTATCCTACCTAAGATCCTGGATTACTATTTAAAAATTTTAAATTATGTACTTTATTTCTGTTAATTTTTTAACGTCTTACACTGTCATTAGAAATGGGGAAAAATAAGGGTCTGGAGAGATGGCTCAGTGGTTAAGAGCACTGGGAGCTCTTCTAAAAGACCTGGGTGCCAGTAGCTACGTGGTAGGTAACAACCATCCATAACTCCAGGTCCAGATGAGCTGAGACTCACTTCATTACCCGTATGGGTGCACTTATATCCATGCAGGCAAAATACTCATATACTTAAAATAAAAATATATTTTTAAATGAGAAAAATAAGATAGATTGAAGAAATATGGTTTGCTTCTTGCCTCCAATTAGCCTTCATTGAACTGTGATTTCAGTCCTAAAAGGAGATATACAAAAACAAACAGGAAATTACAGTAATTCAAATACACAAAAGTATGTGGATGCAATTCAAACAGCATATGGTAATGTTGAGCAAGGAGACTCATAACAGTTAGCATTTGTAAATTGTTTTCCATTTGACTCACATGTATAATTTAATTTGATATTCACAATAGCTCTGCAAAATATAGTGTGATTATTATCTGTTTCACGGATGAAAATGCAATGCCAAAATTAAGTAATTTCTTCAAGTTTACACAATTAGTCCATGAGAATTGGAGTAGAGGTGAGTCCTGTGGAAATCTGCCCAAATTACAGACTCCAAAAAGGAGATGGGAGATATAGAGAAAATGTGCAAATGTATTACAGAGAGATGTACTTTGCATAATTGAATGTTTTGTGTAAAATTCTAGCCTAGTAAGTTGAATTGCTTAATATAGTGGCTCTAAATCCCATTTAACTGGAGTCTCTGGGGTGAGACCCAGGCAGTGGTATTTTTAAAAGCTGCCTGGATGATTCTAATCGTCAGCCAGGTTTGGGAACCTCCGGCTTTTGTTGCTTCACAAGCAAAGAAAAGGGTGTGTGAGTGGCAGAAGAAGAGAAAGAGGCAACCTTGTGGGAGGAAAGAGGAGGTGGGGGCCAAGGAGAGCAAGCATTTGAGCTAAGGGGAAGACTCATGGCAAGCTTTATTAAACTTCTAGCAGATTTAATGTTAGGTTTTACATTTTGTTTTAAAACCTTTAAAGAAAGCTTTAGAAGGACTCGCTCCTCACATATTATGGTGGGGAAGTTCTATTTAATTTTAAAATAATTTAAAGGCTTTTACTGTATGAAACAGAACATATATATTTTGTATATGCAAAATCATAATTATATTTATGCACTGCTCTGATGGTTAGTGCTGACAACTTGACAGAATTGAAATCATCTGGGAGATGGCCTCAGGGCATGACTGTGGGGATTGTCTTGACTACTAAGGTAACTGATGTAGGAAAACCTGCCCATTGTGGATGGCTCCATTTCCGACACTGGGATCCTGAACTTTATAGGAGCAGAGAGGCACAGAGCAGCATGTGAGGGGCCCTGAGTTTAATCCTCAGCAATATAAAATAACTAACTTCCAAAATGACTTGGCTGTCCTGCCTTTAAAATTAAAACTTAAATAACTTGGAAAAGTCAGAAAACCACTAGGCCAGAAAATTTAGAGAAAGACCAGTGACTTTTATTTTATGTCAACAATTTCAGATAGAACTGAGTTTATAATAAACTTTCTTAATTTTTTAAATGTTTCACGAAGTTTTCCAGTTCCATGGAATGTTTTCCAAAAATGTTTCAGAACAGTATTCAACTTCTGACATCTCAATAGAACATTAAATTACTTACTTTCCACAAAAATTTATGTGCCACAACTAAGGAAAAGTGATTCTGAAAGTCTCTTAACCAAAATACAGAACAGACCTTTAATCATCACCAGCACTACATGTTGTGATTTTCTGATATCTCCAACAGCTGAGCAAACTCAGCCTCAGCTCAGCCTTGTATGCTGATTGCATCACTGCATAGAGATTACATTTCTCAGCATCTTTTCCACATCCGGTGTTATCAGACTCCTGGAATTTTGCCAGTTTAATAAAGCGAGCACAAGGAGACATAAGAACAAGGAAATATGAAGTTGCAAAGGAGGACAATTTTCCAATGGCAAGAGGCTAAAGATATGGATAATTGGTGATGCTATTTAGTTAAATTATTACTAATCAAATGTACCAACTTCAATAAATAAAAATATTAAACCTAATACTGAACCAAATAAAGCTAGTGGCAAGATGGACTTCCATGTTAAGAGAGATTAGACACACAGACATCACAAAGAAGGTGTGTATAGTAGTAACTTTTCTCACTGCTGTGACCAGAAGCCTGACAAGAAGCAACTTAAGGGAAGAATTTATTTTGGCTTGCGGTTCAAGGGATACAGACAATCATGACAGGGAAGGCACGATGTTAGAAGTGTGAGGCCACATTGTACCCACAGTCAGGAAACACAGAATGGACTAGAAGTAAGGCTGTGCTATCAAACCCAAGGGTTTGTCTTCCTCCAGCAAGGCTCTTCTTCCTTAAGGTTCCACCACCTTCCAAAATGGCACGGCCAGCTGGAGAAAAGTGTTCAAACACAGGAGCCTATAGAGAACAATTCACATTCAACTCACAAGAGGTGAAAGCTGGAAAGTGTTATAAACAGAAGGTCAGCCCAGGGTCAAGCTGCACAGGGTTCCAACTACTGAGGTTTCTGGTGATACAGTGACTCCTACCTGAGGCAAGTCAGTAATGGAAAGGTCTGTTTTGTCCTGTTCCATGTCTTAGTGGGCCATAGCCAGGTACCATCTTGAGAGAGAACCTACTAATTAGATTGAGCCACCCTGGGAGCCTTGATAACAAGGAACAATCATAAGTTGGGGAGCCTAGATTCAGCCCACCAGATCCCCTGGGTGAGAGGTAACTGCACAAGGCAGTCCTGGATTGTGGAAGAGCTGGATGCAGACATACGGAGAAGCACAAGTGCCAAGAGGCTTGGACTATGAAGGACTCAGCGACCAGTGGCCCTACACTCTGGTAAAAAAGAGTGGGATAACCAAGTCGATAACCCCAAACCAGAGATCAACTAGTGTCTCAAACTCCCCTGCAAATCGGGTTGTTTTCCATTCTAGGAGAACTCTAAACACCTCAGGTCTAGTGGATGCTACCCATGACCTCCTCCCTCCCATCGTATTTTTAATATTGACCAGGATCAGAAAGCCCAGAGGTGTTGTCTTGGATTCTGGTCAATTCTGGCTGTTTCCTTTCATGGGCTGACAGTCTGTCCAGGAATAACCTTTTGATCCTACTAATGAAGCACAAGCAATTAGATATATAGGTACTTAAGCAGCATTAATAGTTATGGTAGGTTACTTTGGTATAGACACATATGTTTAGATGAAATGTTGATCCACGAACTACATTTTTCCCTGTTAAATATGACAGGGTCTTACTGTGACTTATGATATCTCCTAACCTGTAGAGGATGTAAGCTTGTGGCATCAGCCATGGGTCATTCCTCCAAGGAGAGAGCCAATAGCCAATTAGATTTGGGATATACAGGCATATGGCTGCCTCTGCTGCACAGTATTTCCAAGCAGGTGAGGTGTAGCTGGTGCTGACGGTGGAGTCTTGCTTGACTCAAGGAGACCCATATTTGCTTTATTGGTTTAGTGGCCCTTGGTAACACTCTCTGGTATTCCAGAGGCCATCTGTACACTTGCATGTGTGGTCTCAATGCATCTTTCCCATGTTAACATCAGGTCTTCAGCAGCAGGGCCTTATCGCCTCTCTTCTTGCAGGTATCCCAGTTTAGAGGCAAGGAGCCTTTACCTTTTGTGGGGCCTTAGATCCCCTGGCCAACATCTCCCTGGTGGAATAATCCATTACTGATGTCAGAGCTCCTGTATTGATATATTTTGCTTAAGCACATAGTTTAAGGACTTTAGTATTATATTTGGTTCTGAACAGAGAGTAATCCTTTTCACAGTTCTATGTCTATTAGTCAATTAAAGAAGGCAGTTTTACCAGTTTTATAAGAGATTACCTCTATAATAGTTGTCTCCAATTTACAGTTGGAGAGCGACCTCATCATCGTCATATTTCTCCTTGTTCTGGGGGGGAGGCAAGAAAGTCTCTCATATCAAAACCTTTGCAGCACCTAGAAGGTAAGTTTCATTAGGACTCATTATAGAGAGTGGACTGTTCTGCTTCTCATCCACCTGTGCCCCTTTTCTAAGCCCAGGGAATAACCTGTGGAAGAGGGGGCATGGTAGAATGTAAGGGCTGCGATTGGGGTGAAGGGTGAAACTACAGCAATGTAGTCTGGACCCTCATTTGATTAACCTGATTGAACATACAACCCCTCACTCCCTGCTGGAAGGTGGGGCTGTGGGGGTTTGGGCACAACAGCCTGCAAATTGGTTTTACATGAAGGATGCTTGTACTCATGGATTATCACTTATAGCTAAAAAATGGAAAAAAAAAACTGAGAGAGATATACAGGACAGTCATGGCAGAATGCATGATCTCGGTTGGGGTGCGGGTGGGGGGGAAGGGAAGGGGAGATATACCTGAACTGAATTGGAAAATGATGTATGAAATGCACAAAGCATCAATAAAAAAATGTTTTTTTTAAAAAAAAAAAAAAAAGAAAGCCCAGAGGTAGGTCTTCCATTAAGAGATTTCAGTGTTCTACCTGACTTGCCTTTACCCAACACACACAAAAGACACCCCACGGTTCTAGGGACATTCAATCTGTTAACAATGCAACATGGAATTGTCATCTACAAATGTGTAGGGCCACATTCATAGCTATCCTGGGATGTATGTGGCCTGTGTCCCATGGGTTGAATATTCTTAATAGATATTAGCTACCACAAGATGTACAAACTGGGGAGTCTCTGAGATGAGTAAGATCCTGCGCCATTCATGGGCTGCAAAGTTAAAGATGCTTATATGCATCTTCTGAAGGTGAGCCCAGCTGACCTTCAGTCCTTCCAGGCTCAGTACCAGTTTGAACATGATGAAACAGAAGAGTCTTGAGCTTCAACAGATAACCCCTTCTGCCTGGAAGAGCCCATATTAAGTAACTCAGAAAGAAGTTGCTCCAATGTGTGTGTGTGTGTGTTGCTTTTTTGTTTTTGTTTTGTAGCCTTTTGTTTTCTAGTTTCATTCTGTTGCTCTGATGAAAGCACTCTGATCAAAAGCAACTTAAGGGAGCCATAGATTCATTTGTTTACAGGTCATAGTCCATCCTTAAAGGAAGTCAGAGTGGGAACTCAAGCAGGGACTTGAGGCAGAAACCGTGGAGAGGCACTGCTTGCTGCTCACTTGCAGACCCATGCTCAGCTAGCATTTTTATAGAGCCCACAACCACTTGGCCAGGGAACAGTTCATAATAAACAGTCAAGGCAATCCCCACCCCACAGATGTGCCCACAGGCAAATCTGACCTGGACAGTCCCCTTAACTGGGACTCCCTTCACAGATGACTCAAGGCTGTGTCAAGTTAACAGTTAAAACTAACAAGAACAAGTGTGTTCTTATTCTTATTTTATTTTGTTTCTCAAAGTAGCTTATACTTTTTCTAGTCTCATACTCTTTTCTCTCTCTCATACTCTTCTTATCTTTTGCCTATTTCTCTTTTTGGGGGGTTTGTTTGTTTGTTTGTTTGGTAGGTTTTCCCTAGTCCCAGGCTGCCTGGAAGTCACTATATGGATCAGGCTGGCCTCTATCTCACAGAGATCCACCTGTGTCTGCCTCCTGAGGGTTGAGATTAAAAGCTTGAGGGGCTGGAGAGATGGCCTAGCGGTTAAGAGCGCCGACCGCTCTTACAGAGGACCCGGGTTCGATCCCCAGCACCCACATGGCGGCCGAGAGCCGTCTGAAACTCCAATTCCAGGAGAACTCCAGTTCCAGGGGAATCTGAGACCCTCTTCTGACCTCCGCGGCATTGCACGACATGGGTGCACAAACCTGCATGCAGACAGTACATTGATACACATACCAAAATAAATAAAATAAAAAAAATTAAAAAAAATTAAAAAAAAGAAAAAAGGTTTAAAAGCGAGTGAGCCACCATGCCTGGCTATTTTTCTTTTCTTTATTTGACCTTGTGGTGGTTTGAATGAGAATCTCCCCCATAGGCTTCAAGTATTCAGACATTTTGTCCCCAGTTGGTGGCACTGTTTTGGGAGATCTTAGAAGGTGTGGCCATGTTCGAGGAAGTATGTCATTGGGGGTGGGCTTAGAGAGTTCAACAAGCCTTGCCAGTCTCCAGTTGCTCTCTCTCTCTCTGTTTCCTGTGCCTTTTTGAAGATGTGAACCTTGGCTTTCTGCTCCAGCTCCTGCCACCATGCCACCATGCCTCCTGCCACAATGGACTCTAATCGATTGTAAGCTCAAATAAAGTCTTCCTTTTATAAGTTCCCTTGGTCATGGTGGTTCTATCACAGCAACACAAAGGTGACTAATACAGGCCTAGATTTTTCTTTCCTTTCCTTTATTTCATTCAATTATTATTTCTAATGTTACTCTAATTTCTAATTTCACACTACATTATTTTTCTCCCTTCTTTTCTGTCCCCACTGGTGCTACAGTAATTGGCTCTAATCAGTTTAAAGTGTGTTTCCGCACTTACTTAGTTTGGTTCAATGCTGTTGCCATTACAAACAACACTGGTTTATTATTTGTTTCATTTTGTCTTGTTTCTCCTTCGTGTGAAGCCTCAAATGAGGGCTTCTCACTAAAAAAAAAAAAAATCTCTCAAATAAAAGATAACCATTCCAAAATCTGTGCAGATAGATCATAACATAGAAATACAGGAAATATGACAAAGCAGGGCAACATGATTCTTCTAAAAAAATCACCATTTCTCAATTATTTAATACTAATTTAATTAATTTATTTAATTTACTAACGTGGCTAAAATATCAGATGAAGAACTCACTAGTTTACCTCTGAAAATTATCAATGTCATCAAAGAAGCACAAATCAGCAGATGAATGAAATAAGGAAATCCATTAAGGACCACTTAGGGAAAGACAGCAAAATCCACACATTCAACAACCTAGTAGCTCATTGACCAGCCTGTAATCAAAAAGTAGCAGGTAGGTGAAGAGGCAACAGGTAAAACTCGTACCCTAGAGGAGTAAAGCAATAGAACCAAGTCAGAAATGATACCAACCATGTAATTCACAAAGACTTTAAAACAGCTGTTATAAATATGTCAAAGACTTCTAAGAAACATCAACATAGTATGTACAGAAATGGAGGGGACATAAAAAAGAGCTAAATTAAATTATAAAGCTGAAAAATATAATATCTGAATTAGGAAGAAGGTCACTAGATGGCTTTACATTAGATACAATATTACAAAACAAAAAATGATGAACTTGAAGAAGCAATGATAGAAATTATCTGGCACAAAGTACACAGAAATAAAGAGTAAATATGATTAAATAGTCTCTGAAACATAATTCTATTTGGAAAAGTGTCCCTAAGCATGGGGGAGACTTTCATTCCTAGTGTTCTTGGAGAGAAAGGACTTCTCCCTGTATTTAAGACACATTAAGCATTTTAAATGGAGAAGAGGTTGGTGCTGGGGCACAGAGCAATGAACAGCTGATCTTTGAAGCGCTGTAGGAAAACGCCAGGGAAGTTGACCTTTACCTAGAATCCATATTATAACTTGATGGGTTTCATAACATTTTCCCGATTTCGAGAGTCCATTTCTTTTTTTTCCCATAGGACAATAAAACAGTTCTATAAAATTTTTGCATCTGTGGTTATACACAGGATTCCCACATAGTATACCTTTTATTTCAATAAGCATAATGATTTTACGAAGAGTCCATTTCTTAAGCCAGTCATGGTTCTACATGCCTTCAATCTCTGTACTTAGGAGATGGGGAAAGGAAGATCCTGTGTTTGAGGCCAGCCTCGGCTACATAGTGACACTGTGAGGGGGGGGGGGGATTTCTCTATGCATTAGGTGAAATCAACACCAAAACAAAATAAAAATAATTTATAGTGCCACTTCCTAAAATGAATTGTTCTTAACATTTTTATATAAATGTATTTTGCTATGCTTCCTTTTAACTGTCAACTTGACCCAAACTAGAATCACCACCTGGGAAGAGTGTCTCCGTGAGGAATTGTCTAGATAAGATGGCTCTATGTTCAGGTCTGTGAGGGATTGTTTCAATTGCCTTAATTGATGTGCAAAAACCCGGCATGAAAGAGGGTGGTACAATTGCCAGGTTTGGGACCGTGAACTGGGTAAACATGTAGAAAGTGAGCTGAGTACTAAGCATGAATGCATTCAGTTCTCTCTGCTCTTCACAGTGGATGTGATGCAACTAGAGGTTCCTGCTGTCTTGACGTCCCTGCTATGAGGAGCTGTCACCTTGACCTATGTTAGTTATGAACATAAATAAACTTTTCTCCCCTAAATTGATTTTTGTCAGACTATTTTATCACAGCAACAGAAAAGAAACTAAAACATATACATGTATGTATATGTATACATGTATTAGTATGTGTATGTGCATGTTCATGTGTGTATGGGTGCATGTGTGTGTGTGCATATGTGAAGGCCAGAGAACAACCTCAAGTGTTGTTCTGCTTTCACCATGCTGAGTCTTGAGGGTCTCTTCCAGGTAATCGTAGAAGGTGGTATGCTGTTTTGTTTGGAGAACAGCATTCCACAAAAAAAGATATTTTGCAAATTAGTTTTCTTTACTCATGAAATTTTTCTTCATTCTAAAAATTTTATTTCCTCCCACAAAACTGAAATCATCTTTTAGCCACTAACTTTTTCACTTAATAACATATTAGATTTTCCAATGTCATTCATTTATCCATCCATTTGCTGGAACACTCAATAAATATTCGTACTTGCTTGTTTGTTTTGTCAACTTGACAACCAAGATTCACCTGGGAAGAGTGAAAGAATTGCCTTGATCAAACTGGCCTTGGAGGTGTGTCTGAGAGAGATTCGTTTGATAATTGGTATGGAAGGCCCAGCTGTAGGCAGCACCATCCTCAGGCAGCTGGGCCTGGGCTATGTAAAAAGTTGGCTGAGCATTAGCCAGTAAGCAGCCTTCCTTCATGATTTCTGCAGTTGGTTTCCCTCAGTTATGAACTGTGAACCGGACGTGTAAGATGGAATAAACTCTGTCCTCTCCTCAGTTACATTTGGTCAGAGTATTTTATCACAGCAACAAACTAAAACAATATTGTACTGTAGATTTTCCTAAGCTTTCATAGAACTTAGATCTATTTCTCCCTTTTCTGCTAATTATAATAATGAGCATCTTTGTCTTACCCTGGCCTTGATAAAAGATACTCAAGATCCAATAATGGTTGCCAGACTGAGATATGTATTCTTTATCATGCTGGTTGTCTTTTCTAGTCTTGTAGATTTGTTCAGTTATAGATTCATTATTCCTTCTTAATTAATAAATGACTTGAATTTCAGCAAATTTCATTTTGGTACCAACCTGGAGTTGGGATGAGGATAGGGCCTGCAGATAGAAAAGTCAGTCAAGGAGCTATTTCATGGGTCTATATCAGAGGACTAGCAAGGGATAAGGCACAAAATGGAAAGTCAAGAAATGGAGGCCTGCTGATTACTCCTGAGAGAACAGAGCACAGGAGACAATCAAGATGGCTGCCAGGCTTTGGCCTTGCCTCCTGGGAGGCCAACTCCAGGAGAAGCACAGGAGGAATGAATTGGATGGGAAAGATAATGTGTTCAATGACTGTTGAGTTCCAGGCTCCTGCAGCATTCTTGTGGATGTATGTAGCTCTCAGATAATAATCATGGACTTTGAAAACAAGAGAGAGAAGAATTGGTTTTATAAACTTACCTGCATAGATGTTCATCAAGGCGGCAGGATGGCAAAGGTGGCCAGCGGGAAGCATGTGGGGTGAGAATCAGTGCATTGGAGGAAGGGGGCAGTTTGGCAAAGCTCCTATGATGCTTTGCTGGTCAGTAAACTTGTTTTCTTAGATGCTATTTAAAGAGACTCATGGGTATGAAACACGGCTTGGTTTGGGGTTAGGAGCGAAAGGTTCTAAACAAAAAGCAAACCTTTTAAATGAGAGAGCATAGCAAAGGTCCACATAAACAGGAAGAGGAAGGAATCCACTGTGGAGCTGAGTAGGATGATCTTGACCTCTGCTGTAAAGTAGGCAATGAGGTCTTCTGCTGACAGAGAATGATAAGGTGACAAGAAACAAGGAGCAGGGGAAGAACGCTGTGGTCAGAGGTGTGGTGGGGTGGTGGTGGAGCAGGAACCAAGTGGAAGGCTACAGATTTTGAAAACTCAACACTACATACTGTGTGTTAGATGATCAATCCAATTCTACCTCTTACTTTCTCCTAGGCTCCAGAAAGTTGGAATTTAAAAAGAATGAAGAATAATGAGAAGTCGTCTCCTGATAACACGAAGTTTTCACAACTGCCTTACCTGCAAGGTACACTACTAGCCCTATTTTGCAAATGAGAAAACTGAGGCTTAGCAGGGTGAGCTGAGTTGTCCAAAGTCACAAAGGAGGTAAGTAAATTAGGACTTGGCCTCAACCTGTCACTGGTCACAGTGCTCTCAGCTCTCCCGTGTGTACGTGGTGTCTCTATGGTCAGTGTATTCCTGTGTGGTTTCTTATTTAATCTTCATAGTAACCTTGTCAGCTGGATACTGTGAATTCATTTTATCGTAGATGGCAGAAGAAGGTGCTATGGTTTGATGTGTCCTCCAAAGCTCAGATACTGGAAATTTCATCCCCAGTACAGTGTTGGAAACTGAGCCTCATAGGAGGGGATTATGTCATGAGGACTCTGCTCATGTGAATGCACTAAGGCTGTATCACCAGAGCATTTGTTGTGAAAAGCTAGTTCAGCTCTCTCTCCCTCGTCTTGATTCTCTTGTCCTTCCACCTTCTGCTGCAGGATAACGCAGCACAAGGCCATAACCAGATGTGGACAAGATACTACATTCCTCATCCTCTGAAACTGTAAGAAATAAGTCCATTTTCTTTGTAATTTCCTAGTCTGCAGTGTTCTGTTACAGTCCCACCAAATGGAATAACAGATACAAATCCAGCTCCCTTTGATACCCAAAGCCATGATAACACCCTCCCTTGGACAGTGCTGCTTTTCTACCATTTTGCACACCACCTGTGGATTCTTTGGACTCTCTTCAGCTGAACTTGGTTGGTCCACAATATCTGGATAGTATTTCCAGGCATGCCTTCGTTTCGTTAGGATTGAAACAATGTCTTCTGTTCTATCTAATACTCACTAAGGACTTTTGTCCTTGTTTACTAAGAAATCTCAGTGTTATTGGAGACTTGGAATCTTTATGCTGTAAACTCGTGTATTGTTTTGAATACAATGCTTCTTCCGTTTACAGAATTATGAACTTTTCCGTATTTCCTCTTGTAAGCCAGGCATTCCTGCTCAGGAAATTTTGGTCACCTGTGAACTGAAAGATTTAGGCATAGATAATGAAAACTCCAAGGTGATTGTCTTTAAGGAAGACAATCTCAAGAGTATTAAATTCCTAGATGTGTGGTTCCTCCGAGTCCAAATTAAAAAGCCATGAAATGACCTTCCAGGGTACCCTAGGCACAGTGGGTTCAACAAAGAGTTTGAAGACCCGTCTGGTTAGTGTCTCTAGTGGCTAATGAACTCAAGGCTTGGTTTCCAGGTAACTTAAAGAAAACATGGATAGTCTCAAGCAGAGAGTAACAGGCCACCATAGCAGTCTGCAGCAATAATCCCCACCAGAAATCCAAAGACACTGAGATGGGCACTGTGCCACACAAGCTCACCCTCTTCCATTCCTGGGTCTACTCCTTGCATTTTGTAAAGTCAGCTACCTGAATTCTGGACTAAAGTGGTTCTCCTTGAGTTTGACAGCATGACACTCATTGATGATTACACCCAGCAAAGAAAACTCACAGTATTTTCTCTCCCCTCTCATTTACTGTCCTTTCTTCTCCTCTTCTCCCTCTCCCTGCCCATGAGACAGGTTTGGCTGTAGCCTCAATCTCATGAATCTTCCTCCTTAGACTCCAAAATACTCAGATTACAGAACACTGCCATTTTAGACTATGCAGCATTAGGGATTCCTCAAATATACGTAGTCCATTCTTGTTATAACAAAGTATCTTAAATTAATTTATAGATAAAAGAACTTTATTTCTCGTTGTTCTAGAGGCTAGAAAATCCAAGATCAAGGCACCTGCAGATTCAGTACCTGATAAAGGCTTGCTCTCTGTGTCACAGATGGTACACACTGCAGGAGGAGAACAATGATAGACTCACTTCTTTTTCTTTTTTTCTATTACTTCTTTATTTTTTTCATTTTTTAACAATAAGTAATAATTTATGAGTACAAGCATCCTTCATGTAAAACCAATTTGCAAGCAGTTGTGCCCAAACCCACACAGCCCAAGGGTCCCACCATCCAGCTGGGGGGGGCTTGTATGTTCAATCAATTGATAAAATAGGTATCCAGACTATATTGCTGTAGTTTCACCATTCACCGCAATTGCAGCCCTTACATTCTACCACACCCCCTCTTCCGCAGATTGTTCCCTAGGCGTAGAAAAGGGGCACAGGTGGACAAGAAGCAAAACAGTCTCTTTCTCTGGAGCTGTTGTTTTGGACTCTGGTCAATTCTGGCTGTTTCCTTTCATGGGCTGACAGTTTGTCCAGGAATAACCTTTTGATCCTACTAACGAAGCACAAGCAATTAGATATATAGGTATTTAAACAGTACTAATTGTTATGGTATGTTACTTTGTTATAGACACAGATGTTTGGATAGTATGTTAATCCATGAATTACATTTTTTTTCTGTAAAATATGACAGGGTCTTACTGTGGCTTATAACATCTCCTAACCACTAGAGGATGTAAGCTTGTGGCATCAGCTGTGGGTTATTCCTCCAAGGAGAGAGCTAATAGCCAATTAGATTTGGGATATACAGGCATATGGCTGCCACTGCTGCGCAGTATTTCCAGGCAGGTGAGGTGTAGCTGGTGCTGATGGAGGAGGCTTGCTTGACTCAAGGAGACCTATATTTGCTTTATTGGTTTAGTGGCCTTTGGTAACACTCTCTGGTATTCCAGAGACCAACTGTACACTTGCAAGTGCAGTCTCAATACATCTTTCCCATGCTTATATCAGGTCTTTGACAGCAGGGCCTTATCGCCTCTCTTTTTTGCAGGTATCCCAGTTTACAGGCAAGAAGCCTTTACCTTTTGTGGGGCCTTGGATCCCCTGGCCAAGATCTCCTTGGTAAAATAATCCATTGCTGATATCAGAGCTCTCCTGTATTAATATTAATATATTTGTTAAGTGCATAGGCTTAAGGAGACTTATAGTATATATTTGGATTCTGAATAGGAATAAACCTTTCACATGTTCCTATGTCTATTAGTAATTAAAGAAGGCAGTTTTTGACAGTTTTATAATAAGATCTACCTCTATAACAGTTGGCTCCAATTTACAGTAGGCAGAACAACCCTTATCATCCATATTTCCTTGTTCTATGGAGAGGGAGGTAAGAGTCTCTCTTATTAAACTTGCGGGCACTAGAAGGTAGTTTCATTGGACTATAAACGGTAGTTGTTACAAGTAAGATCCACAGATGGGTTTGAGGGTCTGTAGCAAGCTGAGGCTTTTCTTCCTTTCAATGTTTCATATGGGCCAACCTTTTCTGCTGTGCATTCCTGGTACACCTAACACTATGATAAGCTGTACTTTCTTTTCACCATTAATTGGGACAATTTGACCTGTGGTGACACTACAAATCTTTTCCCGTAGTTTAGTTTAAGATTTGAATTGCAAAGTTTTGAAAAAGGTTTCATATATTTCTGTATCCCCCCTTTTTATTTACGGTTTTTGTTTTTTGACCTCCATGAGTCTCAAAAAGGCCAGTTGTAGTACAACATACCTATAGGCAGGAATCAAGGTGAGATTTCATCAAATTACTCCCAAGCTTGTTTTGGTGACTTTTGTGTTACTTGGGAAGTACTAAACTTAATTCCTTTAGTTAAATCATCCTCAAAGGTAAAATAGATGCTACAAGAATGATACGTACAACAAAAAATTATAGAGACATATCTTGTATGTGTCCAAATCCCAGTTATTGTTATACAGATTCAAGTTATATAAAAATTGGAAACCACACAATTCTAAATATTTCCAATTAATCTCGATGCATTCCGTTTTTATCAAAACCTTTAAACCCATATGTCGTTTAATATACACATATTACTTTTACTAAAGTCTAAAAACAAATGTAACCCTGTTAGACAGAGTCTGGAAACAAAATTGATACTGTTGAACTCACATCCATATAAATAACATTAATAGAAATGGGCTGGAGAGATTGGCTCGTGGGTTAAGACACGATGCTCTTGACGAAGATCCGTTGCATCCCAGCACCCACTTGGTGGTCGAGAACCATCTGAAACCCAATTCCAGGAGAACCAGTTCCGGGGGAATCCGACACCCCTCTTTTGACCACTGCAGCATTGCATTACATGGGTACAACCCTGATCCGCAACAAGTAGCATTATACACGATACGCAATTTGACAAAATATTTGTAAATTTATTATATATACATTAATCTAATATAGACCTGTGTCCCTCTGTCCCTCTCCTGCCTCCTCCCCCTCCTCCCAATTCACCATTTCAGTCAGTTTTTTTTTTTTTTTTTTTTTTTCTGTTGTTGTTCTGAATGATCTAACATGCAGCTAAAAATATTGAGAGACAACAACCAATGAACCTCTATGGCAGCGTACAAGAAATAAGAAAAATCAGCGCAGAGATCAATGGAAATGAACAAGAATAATACCATACAGAAAAAAATCAATGAAATAGAAAGAAAACAATATTAAAAAAACTCAGTGAACAAGATAGACAGAACCTCTAGCCCAGTTAACCAAAAGTAAAAGGAACAACTCCAAATCAATAGAATGTGATGAAAAGGTAAAATATTCACAAAGACACGAAAAGATCCAGACAATCATTATGGGATACTTCAAAACCTATACCTTATACTCTACTAAGTTTGAAAACCTAGAAGGAAATGGATGAATTCTGAAATCCCAGGATCCCCAAAAGCTCTTAAAAACCAAGAAGAGATCAAGCAGTCTAATAGACCATAATTTGCATAGAAATTGGGGCTGAGAGTATGGCTAGCGGTAAGGGCCCGACCCCTGTCTTACAGAGGACTCCGTTGATCTCCAGCACACACATGGCGTTTGAGAACTGTCTGTAGCTCCGATTCCAGGAAACTCCAGTTCAGCAGGGGGAATCGAGACCCTCTTCTGAACCTCCGCGGAGTTGCATGACACCGGTGGCACAGACTTGCATGCAGACAGTACATTCATACATACAGGAATAAATTTAAAAATTAATAAAAAATTAAAAATAAAAAAAAACAAAAAAAAAAAATATATGAAGAAATTGAAGGTGTAATAGTAGCCTCCCAACCAAAAAAATGTCCAGTGCCGCAGATGGTTTCACGCTGAATTCCTATAAAATATTTCAAAAAGACTTACACCTTAACTACTCAAGTTTGTTTAGAAGGATACAAATGGAGGGAGTTTCCCCAGATTCATTCTAATGACAGCCAGCATCAATGTACTACCAAAACCAGCGTACACCACGATACAAGTAAAAAGGAGAACTATAGACTATCTCCCTAATGACACAGAAATGCAAATTATTTCTAAACAGATACTGGCTATCGAATATAGACCCACATCAGAAGATCATCCATCATGACCAAGTTGGTTCATACCAGAGAATGCAGGGATGGTTCAAACATACAAAAATCAATAACATCAATCAAACATATACATGGACTAAAGGGACAAAAACCACACAATCATCTCAATTGAATGCAGAGAAAGCCTGTTGACAAAATCCAGCATTTCATGTTTAAAGCCTAGAGGGAATAATATTGAAAGGAACATTCCTCAACAAAATCAAAGCACAATCAAAGCCATATACAGGAACCACAGCCAATATCATCCTAAGTGGGGAAATGACAGATTGTTCCCCTTAAGCGTAGGAACTCGGCAAGGCTGCCCCGTCACCACTCCTCTTCAATATAGTGCTTGAAACACTTGCTAGAGCAATAAGGCAAAAAAGGAAATTAAAGGAGTACTAATTGGAAAAGAGGAAGTCAAACTATCCCTTTTTGCTGAAGATATGATTGTCTACCTAAGGCATGCTAAGAACTCCACCAGAAAACTGCTAGAAACAATTAAGAGCTTCAGTAAAGTGGCAGGATACAAAATAAATCTAGAAAAATCAGTAGCCTTTCTTTACACCAACAATGAGCAACTGTAAAAGGACTACAAGGAGACCTTCCCACTCACAATAGCCTCAAAAACAATAAAATACCTAGGAACAAACCCAACCAAAGACACCAAGGGTCTCTACAACAAAAATTTTAAGCCCCTGAAGAAGGAAATTGAGGAAGACATCAGAAGATGGACAAACCTCCCATGCTCATGGATTGGGAAAATGAATATAGTAAAAATGTCCATTCTATCCAAACTTGTGTACAGATTTAATGCAATTCCAATCAAAATCCCCAAGAGCTTCTTCACAGGCTTGGAAAAAAATTCCTCAATTTCATTTGGAAAAACAAAAGACCCCGAATAGCCAAAACAACCCTGAGCGAAAAGAGCAATACAGGGGGGATTGGTATACCAGACATCAAACTATACTACAGAGCTATAGTCATAAAAACAGCTTGGTACTGGCACAAAAACAGACCAGTTGACCAATGGAATAAAACTGAAGATCCAAACCTGAGCACATACAATTTCAGCCATCTCATATTTGACAAGGAGGCCAAGAAGACACAATGGAGGAAACACAGCATCTTCGGTAAGTGGTGTTGGCAAAACTGGATCACCACCTGTAGAAGAATGAAATTAAACCCTCCCTATCGCCCTGTACAAAAGTCAATTCCAGATGGATCAAAGACCTCAACATGAAACCCCAAACTCTGGAGGTGATAGAAGAAAAACTTGGCAGCAGACTACAAGACATAGGCATAGGAAAAGACTTCCTAAATCAGACAGCAGCTGCACAAGAAATAAGATCAACAATTGACAAATGGGACCTCATTAAACTCAAAAGCTTCTGTACATCAAAAGAAACAATCAAGGAAGTGAAGAGAAAACCCACAGACTGGGAAGAAACTTTCACTGCGGATACATCTAATGAAGCATTAATTTCCAGAGTATACAAGCTACTCAAAAAAGAAAGAAGAAAGAAAACAAATGAATCACTCAAAAGATGGAGCAAAGAACTGAATAGAGACTTCACAGAGGAGGAATTAGAGATGGCTGAGAACCATCTTAAAACTGTTCAACGTCACTAATAATTAGGAAAATGCAAATTAAGACCACTCTAAGATATCATCTCACTCTGATAAGACTGGCCAGGTTCAAGAAAACAAATGATATCAAGTGCTGGAGAGGTTGTGGGGAAAGGGGAACACTCATCCATTGCTGGTGGGAATGTAAACTTGTACAGCCACTATGGAAAGCAGGGTGGAGAACCCTTGGAAGTCTCAAAATGAGCTTGCCATTTGACCCAGTCATACCACTCCTGGGTATATACCCACAAGACTCATCTTACTGCAGAAATACATGCACAGTTATATTTATTGCAGCTCTGTTCACAATAGCAAAAAGCTGGAACCAACCCAAATGCCCCTCAACTGACGAGTGGATGGAGAAAATGTGGTACATGTACACAATGGAGTTCCTTGTAGTGGTAAAGAATGACAACATCATGAACTTTGCAGGTAAATGGATGGAGCTAGAAGATATTATATTAAGTGAAGTAACAGTCCCAGAAAAACAAATGACGAATGGTATCCCTCATATGTGGATGCTAGCGCCAATAACCCAGTTATAACTATTTCTTGTGTAGAGGGATGCATATTAAAAGAACAACAGAAAGACTGTATCAGAAAACTGACTCACTTCTTGTATATTGAGCATTAGTCCCACCCATAAAGAGGGATTCCTCACAGCTAATTGTTATCTTCTAACAGATCCATCTCTTACTGCTATTGCCTTGGGGATCAAATTTCTTCATGAATTTTGAAGAGGCAGAAACATTTACAACCTAATAAGGATTAAAGCCCACCATGTGCATGTAGTGTGGAGTCAGGAAATATGCAGAACATGTTTCTTCTTGAGAATTCAGAGACTGTGGAGACAAGTGGGTAAACTAATAATAGTATGTTGTTTGACAGTATGACAGACAGACATGAAAGGAGCCAGGAACTCTGTAGAAGTCACTCGCTGTACCCTGGAGGTCCACAGCACTAGGAAAAATGACAGTACCCAAGCAGCTTGTAAATGCAGCTTGCCAAGTATGGTTCCCCTCACCTGGGCTCTAGTACTACACATTCAAAATCCTCATCAGCCAAATCAGCACCTCCAGGCTTGTCTCGGGAATCTCTTCTGCTTCTACCCACAAACAATCTTGGTGATGCTCCACAGGCATGGATACTCTAAGAAGGAAGGTGGGAAGAAATGTGCTGGAGAAAGAAGGCTTGAGCAATAATGTGTGGGTGACTAGTGGGAGTGTTCTGGGCAGAGGGGCCAGTGTGGGTACCAACACCTGACAGGGTTTGGATTGCTGAACTTACAGGCATCTTGGACATATGAACATGATTGCCATACTTGGTATTATACCTGAGCCAGAGCCACAGAGGAAGGGCCAGGTTGAGCTGATGGTACTTCATAGTCTTCATAGTGCCAAGCTTAGACAATGATGCTCCTGCTATCGGCCAGGGGTGCGGGAGCCTGCTCTGAGTTTCTCAGTGAAGAACTGGCAAAAACAACCATGGTGCATTGACCATATAGACTGATCACAAGTCTGCCCTCGCTCCTGAGCTCTGGATCGTGTTCCCTGCTTCCCCTTGGCTCCCCAGGGGCTGATGAGCTCCTGTCACGCTTCTGTATGGAGACCCTGCATTTCTGTTCTTGTTTCCACTACTTGGCTATTCAGCATCTAGCACAGCCTCTGTTCTGTGTCCCTATTGTTAGACAATACATGACTAAAAACTGCAGTCCTTTATAACCTGACCTAGGGCCCTCAAACAGTTGCCTGTGAGTCTCAAGCATTCTGAAACACTCTGTAATGACCATACATTTTGAAGTTAATAGCCAACATTTTTCATGCTAAGTTTAATAAGTTTATTTCCTAATAATAGGAGATCAAAAATGCTTAAATATTTACTATTACTATGCTATACTAAATGTTACTTTTACTATAAAAATGAATTTACTATTCTGATAAGCCAGTTAGCCCACTTCTCCAGGAAAACAAGGACATTATGTCCACAGAAAAAGAGGGAGGTGTCTGCTCTCCGGCCTGGCTGGTACTGAGCATCCCTCTCCTCACCTGTACTGGTACCAAGCTGGTAGATGAGGTCAGTGTCTCTCCAGCTGGTGTACACGTTTACCTGAAGGAAACAAAGGCTTTCCCAATGACACTCAGGTGAAGATAGTTGTAAGGATATCAATGGTTATAGCAATTCTGCACTGGTATTAATATGCTTAACAATGAACCTATGCTGGGAATATACCTCTTCTCACTTTATGGAATGAAGGAGTATCGTTCACCCAGCCCAGGCTTGCTGTGGTGCTGGGCTGTGGAGGGGATCAGGAGACAATGGGATAAATTAAAATGAATGACACAGCATAGCCCTGAGCTCACAAGGCTTTCTGTCATTGGCTGCCTTCTATGTACTTCTTCAGGGAGAAGGGCACATTTGCCCTCGAGGGGTTATAAGTTACAATTCCCAAAGGAACGTGTAGTTGTAGGGCTGAACTTTCAGTGTAACTGGAATTTTTTCAGGGTTTTCAAAATCAAACAAATAAAACACATAAAAATGTCACCTGATAGCTTACAGGTATATCACTATCCTGGTTTGCTTCCTATTGTGATAAATAACCATGACAGAAAGCAATAGTGAGTGGAGGTTATTTCATCTTTTTAATGTTTATTTATATTTATTTATTTTTATGTATACGTATATTTTGCCTACATGCATGTAAGTACATTATGTGAATGCAATGCCTTCAGAAGTCAGAAGAGGGTGGTGGATCCCCTGGAAATGGAATTATGGATGGCTATTTGCTGCCATGTGGGTGCTGGGAACCGAACCTCGGTCCTCTGCAAGAGCAACAGTGCTCTTAACCACTGAGACATCTTTCCAGCCCCAAGGTTATTTCATCTTATGACCCCCAAGTTACAATCCATTACAGAAAGAAGTCAAGGCAGGAACCTGAAGGTAGGAACTGAAGCAGAGACCATGAAGGAATGCTGCTTACTGGCTTGTTCCCCCTGTCTTGATAGCTTTCTAAGACAGCCCAGGCCTACCTGCCTAAGGATGGCACTGCCCACAGTGAGATGGACCCTCTTACATCAATTATCAATCAAGAAAATGCCACATAGACATGCTCACAGACCAGTCTTAACGAAGAAATTCCTCAGCTATAGGAGACTGAGGC
The DNA here is from genome assembly GCA_009823505.1 of Rhizomys pruinosus. NCBI lineage: Eukaryota > Metazoa > Chordata > Mammalia > Rodentia > Spalacidae > Rhizomys > Rhizomys pruinosus. The sequence goes on from VZQC01000029.1 coordinate 1,290,776, forward strand.
TCTCTCTTCCCAGGTGTCTCCAGTTTGTGTCAAGCTGACAAAAACTAACCAGCATAGTCATCCTCTATAAAGTCCAAAAACCCATTTTATCAAACAATATTATGAAATATGTATTTCAATTACAGTCATTTCTCACCTCATTGCCCAAAACAGAATATTTAAGCATTTTCTATCTCCTAATAGTAAGAAATAAACTTACTTATATTTAACATGAAATACTTTAGATGTCATCCTCAAAATGTATGTGTCATTATGGAGAATTTCAGCGTTCTTTCTTGGGGCTCAGAGGCTCTAGGTGAGGGCACTGGGTATGGAGGAGTGCAGTGTCCATCATGTATTGCCTAACAATGGAGAGACAGTCTGAGTCGTTAGGCGATCTCATCATTGTCTGAACACCTTGGAGTCACTGAGGAAATCCAAAGCCTCTGGGTCAGTCACTCCGCGTGGATGCCTGACACAGTAAAGTGATAAAGCAGACCCAGGTGGGGCTGGAGAGAAGGATCAGCAGTGAGAGCAATGGCTGCTCTTGAAAAAGACCTGGGTCTTTTCCCAGCACCTAGATGGTAGCTAACAACCATCTATAACTCCAGTTCCAGGGGCTCTGATGCCCTCTTTTGACTTCCGTGGGCATTATACGACATGAATGCACTTACATCCGTGCAGGCAATACACTCATAACATAAAATAAAAATAGAAAAATAGTTTTAAAAAGAAAAAAAAACAGAGACATGTGGGTGAGGCTACCACCAGTACCACACAGTAGACTGTTCATAAACCTATAATACCCACATCCTATCCATCAAACACCAGTTTCCTCAGCTGTGGCTTGTGTATGATGCCCCACATCGATCACCTGGCTGGTTCACACTGTAAACCCACACTTTGTAGATCTTTTCCTTTCCTGGAGGTAGCATATTTGAGTTCTCATCACCAGTATATCTATATAGTTAATATCTGTGAATTTTGCATTATTCTGTTCTACCTTGACCCTGGGCCATTTGGGCTACTCCAAGGGAGAGCCCACATGTACCACTTGGACACTTAGAATGAGGGATAGAATGTGGGATGTTCTAAAATAGCAATTTAAAACATCCTGTAGGAAATGCAGAATAACAGTCATTTATTATCAGTGCAAGTATCCTGTTGGACATAATTCTACATGCTTTTATGCAATAGGGAGCAGAGTGGGCTGGTTTCCCCCAGCATCATCACCCCAAACATGTGAGTGACACATCATGCCCTGTCATTACCAAGGCTATACAGTCAGTAGGCAATAGGGATGCTTCAGCTTTATTATAATCTCACACTGCTGTGGTATATACACTCTGTTGTGGACCAAAACATCATTATGTAGCTTATAATTATTTTAATTCAACATTAAGTTCCTGCCCTATGCCAGGCACAGCAGGTCTTCTTTAAACATGTAATAGCGCTCATGTTCCCTGTGTCCAAGAGGATAAGAAACAGTGATACAAGATGGATTATAAAAGGGTTGGGTCCAAGAGAATAAAGAAACAGTGATACAAGATGGATTGTAAAAGGGTCGGGGGTATGGCTTGGGGACAGAGTGCTTGCCTACCATGCATGAAGCCCTGGGTTCATAACCCAATACTGCAAATAAAATAAGATAGGCTGCTAATATATGTGTTCAAGTGGTATGTGTGGGCTCTCCCTTGGGGTAGCCCAAGTGGCCCAGGGTCAAGGTAGAACAGGATAATGCAAAGTTCACAGATATGAACTACATACACATACTGGTGGTGAGAACACAAATATGCTACTTCCAATAAAGGAAAAGATTTACAAAGTGTGGGTTTACAGTGTGAACAAGCCAGGAGATCAATGTGGAGCATCATACCCAAGCCACAGCTGAGGAAGCTGGTGTTTGAATGATGGATAGGATGTGAGTATTACAGAGAAGCTGGGAAGCTGCCTAATAACAATCAATCACCCAGACAGCTATTGAGTACCAGACACACACATGAGAAAATTTCAAGTAATGTTGCAAGATAGTATGTGTTGAGGCCTGTGGTGGTGATGTTATGTTCTGAGCCCTAGCTACTGGGAAGTGAGAAAATTGATAGTGGATCAAATGGGTCTACCGTCAGCGGCAACCTCGTACAGGACAATTGCTGGGCAAGAGCTAGAAAAAGTAAAGAAGGAGTAGATGGGGCAAAAGCGGAAAGGTGCCCCACTATGAGAAAACAGAATATGGGATTGGAAACAACTGGTGTGCTGATAGTGTGGCTGTGGACTTCCAGAGGTAGAGCCCGCCTGGATGTTAAAAACGTCACTCTTTTTGAGTCTACAGAGATGGATAAAAACACTGTTCGCAAGAAATTGTACATATGCAACAAGGAAGACAGCTCAGCTCTAGTCCTCACTGCATTCATAGATGGAAGAGACACTGAGCGAGTATCAGGTCCGTAAGGAAGGCTGGGAAGAGAAAGAGCAGAACACTGAAGCATGGCACTGGTGTCCGCCACATCTTGGGGAGCAGAAAGAACCAGAAGGATCAAGGTAAATTGTCAGAGTTGAGAGAGCATTTGGAAAATCAGATTGTGTCAAGTGGAGAAAGGTCTCAAAAGCCAAGAAGTCCCTACATCCCAGGTTGATGTAGTAAGAAGCCTTCTATAATGTCACTTCTCTGTTACTCTGATAAACACCACAACTCAAAACAACTTATAGGAAGAAGACTTTAGTGTTCTTGACTTACAGTTCTGGACGGATGGGTGATTATGATGGTGGGTAAGGCATGTTGGCAGGAACAGGAAGCTGAGAGATCGCATCTCAACCACACATAGGAAGAAGAGGAAGAACAGGGAGTGGGGTGAAGCTATGAACTCTCAAAGCTCATCCCCAATGATCTTTTTCCTCTAGCAAGGCTGCCCGTGCTATAGGTTCCAAAACATTCCCAACTAGTGCCACCAAGTGTTCAAATACATGAGTCTATGGGGTGACATTTTTCATTCAAACCACCGTACCATTCCATGTTGGAAGATTTCTCATTGGCCATGAAGCCCTGGAAGATCCATGTTGTGGTAGTTTATAGTATGGATTTGGGCCAGTACAGCTGAGAGAATATAGTAGAAACTATATACTACAGCTGGGTGGGTTTCTGAAAAGATTTGTACCATAGCTGCATAGACCTCATCTTATTGTCACTACTGACATTCTGCCAAGGCAGAGTGTCAGGCTCCAGTCTGAGGGAGTGGGAATAAATATGGAAAACAAATATGAGATAATGTTATCATTTAAAAATAGAATTATATTTTCTCTTATATTTTAATATTCTTAAACTGGTCACAGTATCATCCTAGCTACTTAGCTTTAGCCCAAGAGTTAGAGGCTAGCCTGAGAACATAGCAAGACAGTATCTCCCTACTCCAAATATGTTTGTAATAGTCTATGGATGGTTATTGCAGTCAAAACATCTAAAGTGAATTCTGAAACTGCAACCCCAGCCAATATGATCTTGCCTTTTTAAGAGAGGCAAGGTCCAACTGCATAGAGAAGAGAGGAAGGAAGGAGGTTGGGTCTCAGTGTGCTGGAGACAACAGCCCCAGGGCCATTTGGCTGTACTTTTTCAGTCAAGACCTTAAAAGTACATATGTTTTTAGGTAACTGTTTCCAGGGCTCTTGGTTACAGGGAACAGCTGGGATGGGTGAAGAAGTCATCCTTCCCAAAACGAAGTGCAGCTCAAGCAAGACCCTGTGTGCAAATGGCATGGCTGTCAGGCCTGTGGCAGCTGGCTCTTCTGGGCAGGCTCCAGCCTGTTGGCACTGAAAAGGCTGCACCAGGCAGCAGTGCCTTGTGCTCTGCAGCAGTGTCTTGTGCTCTGAAGGATTTGTTCCCACACAGCATGGAAACAGTTTGTCCCTGTTAGCTCAGTCGGTTTACTGCTGATGCCAGGAAGACGGAGCTTGTAGGTTTAACTCAGGAACAGGTCAATTAGCTGTGCACAGAGGAAAACTGTTCCTCCTCACCGGCTGTGCTCCCAGTTTGGCTAGCATACTGTTAAATGGGAGCCAAGTGACAATAGCAGTGTTCTTCCTGGGAAAAATCAATTGAATTCATCCACTCTGCACCATGGGTCGGGAATGTCTTCTTCGCCCGCAAAGAACGTTGCAACAAATCTGCAAATGCGTCATCTGTAACGTCTTCTGTTTCCCTCTTGGAAGCCACACTAAAAAAGCAAAATGCACCCTTGTTTGCACATAAGGAAGACAAGAAGACTCACTGGATTATTGATCAAAGGCTTGGACCCTTGAGGCAAGACAGGTTTTCCAGCTGAATTGGAGATCATCAGTGTTTGATGGGAAAAAGTATTTGAGGCCAGAAGGGAGCTGGTAAGAACCATCTTAACCAGAGGCTCAAGGAGCTCAAAAGCTGTGCCTCCCACTCCCGTTCCATGTGCACAGCATCAAACAGAATTGTTTCTACAGATGAGGGTCTGGAATAACAATGTTCCAAAGGAGATGTTTAGTAATCTCTGAAGTACTCCTGGCTACCAAAGCAGCATGCATTCTCCCTCATGCAAGCTTCCATTTGACAAGTGACAGGAGGCTCATAACTGCAGCAGCTTCCCTCCTCTTTAGAAGACGCTTGTCCAGGGCTGGAGCGATGGCCTAGCGGTTAAGAGCGCCGACCGCTCTTGCAGAGGAACCGGGTTCGATCCCCAGCACCCACATGGCGGCCGAAAACCGTCTGAAACTCCAATTCCAGGAGAACTCCAGTTCCAGGGGAGTCCGACGCCCTCTTCTGACCTCCGCGGCATTGCACGTCACGGGTGCACAGACTTGCATGCAAACAATACATTCATACACATACGGAAATAAATAAAAATAAAAAAAAAAAAAAGAAGACGCTTGTCCAGTATGCAGCCACACGCTTAGCAGCCAGCGGTTCTCTAACAACTGTCAGGAGAAAGGAGGCACTAATTACATTGTTTCAGAATCAGTTAATCCTGGTTTGGCTTTGTTTCAGCTAAAAATGAGACACAGTCACTGGTAAATTCCGCAGTGATGTAATGCCTGTATGTTGTCACTAGGACATATGCATATACCTAATCTGTGATTGCTCTGTTCCTAAAAGACCCTGAGTTGTTATAGATAAAGCTACATCTCCAAATACTGTCTTGCTATGGTTATAAATGTTTTACTAAGACAACATCGACCATAACGAAGGCATTTTTCCTTGCCTTACTATAGTTCTTTCAATGGCATTTCTTATTCTTGATGCCCAAGTGGCAGGAAAGATGGTTCAGCACTTAAGAGTACTGGCTACTCTTGCAGAGAACCTGATTTCAATTCCCAGCACTCACATGGAGGCTAACAGCCACTCAGTTCCAGAGGATCCGATGCCCTCTTCTGACCTCCGTGGGTGGGTACTACATGACATGGGTGCATCTACTTACATGCAGGCCGTACACTCAGACAACTAAAAGAAAATTATAAATAAAAATAAAATTATGTTGATATTCAGCCTTGATCCGCCTCATAAAGACACATCTTTCTTGACTCAAATACCAGAGTGCAGGTGACACTAGGAAGTGCAAAAGGGAAGACAAAATCAGGAAATAAATAAATCATAAAAGTCATTTGCATATGAAATGGTGTTGGTAAAACTGGATCACAACTGTAGAAGAATAAAATTAAACCCCTACCTCTCACCCTGTACAAAAATCAACTCCAATTGGATCAAAGGCCTCAACGTGAAACCTGAAACTCTGAAGGTGATAGAAGAAAAAGTTGGCAGCACCTACAAGACATAGGTGTAGGAAAAGACTTTCTAAATCAGACAGCAGCTGTGCAGGAAAAAAAAGACTTTCTAAATCAGACAGCAGCTATGCAGGAAATAAGATTGACAATTGACAAATGGAACCTCATTAAAATCAAAAGCTTCTGTACAGTGAAAGAAGCAATCAGGGAAATGAAGAGAAAACCCACAGAGTGGGAGGAATCCTTCACCACTGATACATCTGACAGAGCATTAACATCCAGAATATATAAACTACTCAAAAAACAAAGAAGAAAACAAATGATTTACTCTAAAGATGGAATAAAGAGCTGAACAGAGACTTCACAAGTGAGGAAATAGAGATGGCTGAGAAACATCTTAAAAAGTGCTCAACAACAAAAAAAGTGCTCAACATAGCTAATCATTAAGGAAATGCAAATTAAAACCACTCTCAGATATCATCTCACTCCAATAAGACTGACTAGGATCAAGAAAATAAGTGATAACAAATGCTGGAGAGGTTGTGGGGAAAGGGGAACACTCATCCCCTGCTGGTGGGAATGTAAACTCAAATAAGCACTATGGAAAGCAATATGGAGAACCCTTAAAAGACTCAAAATGAGCCTACCACCTGACCCAGCTATACCACTCCTGGGTATATACCCACAAGACTCATCCTACCACAGAGATATATGCACAGCCATGTTTACTGCAGCTCTCTTCACAATAGTGAAGAGCTGGAACCAACCCAAGTGCCCCTCAACTGACAAGTAGATAGAGAACATGTGGTACATCTACACAATGGAGTTCTATGCAGCAGTAAAGAAAGATGACATCATGAACTTTGCAGGTAAATAGATGGAACTGTCTTTAACTCCAGTTCCAGGGGAATCTGACACCCCCTCCTGACCTCCACGGCATTGCACAACACAAAGCATAAACCTACATGCAGACAGTATATTCATACACATAAAAAATAAATAAAATTTAAAAAAGATGACATCTTGAACTTTGCAGGTAAATGAATGGAACTAGAAGATATTACGTTAAGTGAAGTAACAGTCCCAGAAAAACAAATGATGAATGGTATCCCTCATCTGTAGATGCTAGCACCAAGTACCTAGTTGTAAGGCAAACTGAGCAACGTTAATGTTATATTCCTCGTGATCTGAAAACAACTGTGCTTTTATATTGTGAATCCCTAGACAGGTTCTAGAATTAACCTACCATTTATTTTCAGACTTTGGAATTTTGGTATGTGAGTAGAGGGTATGTATGCATATTTTAGAGTAATATAAAATCAAAATGGAAAAATGTGAATCCTGAAATATGATATGGAAATAACATACATTTAGCTTTCAGATGACATAATTTTAGTATAGGTGTGACGTATATGCAACATATGCATAAGATGAAGCAATACAAGTTGGAAGGAACAACAACAGCAAAAGAACGGGAACAAAACAGAAACAAAACAAACAAACAAAAACGACTGAAACAGTGAAGTTCTCCCCAAAACAATAATCTTCTGCTTTGGAAAAACTGGAAAGATCCAGAAAAAGATGCAACACATGTATAGCAGAATGCATGAACTCAGGTGGGGTGGGGGACATGCAAAGGGAAATGAATCTAAATTGGATTGAGAAATGATGCATGATGTACGAAAAAGTTTAATAAATATAAAATATATAAAAATCATTTGCATATCATTTTCATTATTCAAATACTTTCCAGATTATTGGAGGCTTATTGTGGAAATAAAATACATATCAAAACATCTGCAAAAATACTTGCAATAGATATATCTAAAAGCTAATATTCTTAATGCATTTGAAAACACAGCTGGCTGAGCTAATATTTGGCAACCTTTGACCTACAACTTAATACTAAGACTTCAGCAGATAAATGACCTCAGAATATTGACTGAATATTTGCTTTAACAAAGAAAATTGTAATCTTACTAATAGCCAAATATATGCAAATTAAATATGAAGAAAAATCCATTTTCACCTATCATAAATAGAGATGTCTGAAGAGCACAGCCATCCAGCACCCAAAATGTAAGAGGCAAACTTCTCTCACAGGGCCAGGAGAATAGAGGCTGACACAGCCTTTGGGGAAGCAAACTGAAAATGATGTAACAAAGTGATAGATTGCTTGAGTTCTTAATTATTGGTTCTAGTAATTCCAGTTCTATACATTTATTCTAGGGAAATGGAAAGGGAAAAATTTCTCTGTCCAAAGATGTACACATCAACAGAATTCATAACTGTAAAAATTTGGAGACAAACTGAATGTTCAAAAATAGATGGGGCTGGAGAGAGGGCTCAGCACCCACCTGGCGGATAAGAACTGTCTTTAACTCCAGTTCCAGGGGAATTCAACACCCTCTTCTGACCTCCAAGGCATTGCACGACACTGGGTGCCCCAACCTACATGTAGACAGTACATTCACACATAAAAATAGATAGATAAATAAATAAATAAATAAATAAAAATTTAAACTAACTCATAATGATTTTGTTTTTTTTTTTTTTTAATGGAGAAAGTAAGGCTGGAGAGATGGCTCAGTGGTTAAGAGCACTGACTGCTTGCTCTTAAAGAGAACCCAGGTTTGGTTCCCAGCACCCACATGGCAGCTAACAACTGTCCATGACTGCAGTTCCAGGAGCTCTGATGCCCTCTTCTGACTTCCATGTGCATGTAATGCACATGGCATTCTTATGTACATGCATCCAAAACACTCATGTACATAAAATAAACTTAAATAATCTTTTAAATTGAGAAATTAGTAGTGATTAGAAGCACAGAATGAGATGAGTATATGTATAGTCTCTCTTTGACTCTTTAATAATTATGCGATATTGGGGCCTGCAGGATGGTTCAGTGAGTGAGGACACTTGCTGTCAAGACTGAACACCTGAGTTTGATCCCTGGGACTCACATAGTGCAAGGAAAAAACTGACCCATCAGGTTGTGCTCTGATGTCCGCACGCATGCTGTGGCCCATAAGCCCTCAGACATTCACACAAATAAATAGTTGTAATTAAAATAATAATTATATGATGTTGAACAAATTATTAACACTTTGTACCCATATTTTCTTAGCCTAATTCCTACTTCATTGAATTATTGCTATAATGACATGGGAAACAGTCTGTATACTGCTTGGATCAGTGTCTGGAATGCAGAAAATAGAAGCTTATTTGTGTATTGTTTGTTCACCCTTAGTATTATATGTCTATTGAATGAATGTTCGATAACATAGCAAATCTCTATTACATTATATGAAAATAGAAATAGACCTAGATTATATGTAATCAGATAGAAATTATGGTCTACACTCTACAACATATACAGAAAGCAAAGAGCATGGTGCATGAAATGTAAGTCAGATTTTAACAGGGCTCATCTGGCTCTTACAATTAGGGGCAGCTTCTATGTCGTTTCCAACTATGAGATAATAGATTTTTTTTCCCTTTGAAAGAAGATAAATATCAGTATCTGCCAAGACTAGTCTCTTGTGTTTGGTCACAAGCAGTTATTTCTATTCATGGCTTCCAGGCAGGGACTTAGGGCTGCTGAGCTGTAGTGGAGAGAAGGCACTCAAGGAACATGGTTTTAGATTCTGGGTTGTGGAGCTCCCTGCAATATTCAGCAAATCTAGTTATGTGAGCCATGGCGAAATGGAGAGAACTGAGATGAGATCAAAACTTTGCCATGGAGACCATACAGAAACAACTTCCTGCTCCTTTTCAGGATGGTGAACTGCCCTTGGTTCTCTTCTGGGTTCTCCGATGCCCCTTCTGTCCCCTCCTGCTAGTGAGTGGGTAGAGTCCTTTAGCTGAAGAAGCTTGTCAGTCCTTACCCCTTGTTAGGGGTTGAGCTATGCTCTCCCATTTATCTTCTGAGCCCCTACCTCCTGATGACCTTATATAAAGTTAATGCAAATGCAATTAGTGAAGAAAAGATCATTAGATCAGATATTTGGACAGGGTGACATGGAGACTGTGGATAGGCATTCTCCACGCAGGCAGGATGCATTGGGAAGATATTTTCTACTCCAAGCCAAAGAGGTAGGAATTGCCTGCAAGAGACACTCCAAGTGCCTTCAGAGGAGACCACCCTGCCCATGACTTGATTTCAGATTTCTGCCCTTCAGAACTGTGAGGCAATAGATTTGTTGTTAAGTTGGTGGTGCTTTGTCACGACAGCCTTAGGTAACACGTGTATTACCTTGTTCTCAATCTGTGTCAGGTCTTCACCCTGCTCTCCTATTCAGTGACAAAAATAAAAGGCTTTTAAACAAGAGTGAGCCATCATGGTCGGGAAGCTGGAATGTGCACAGTGCCCTCCCCAGGGGCACTGCTTAGTCAGTAATTCAGTAGGTCATTCACAGTCCACTGACATTTGCCTTCTGGTGAGAACTTGCAGTCATGTGCTGCCTAACCGATGGGGACACATTCCGAGAAATGCATCATAGAACAATTTGATCATCGTGCAAGCATCACAGAATGTGTTTACACAGACCTGAATGATCAGCCCTTCAACATGACCTTGGTGCAAGCCAGAGATGTGGTAAACATGAGATGGGTAAGGCCAGTATGTACAGCATCCTGTTTCACAGTGACCATGCTTTAAGAAGCACACTCTAAAATAACAGTAATAGTATAGTAAATACAAAATCTAGGCACAGTCACTTTATTCTCAAATCTATTACACATAATTTCAATGCAACTGGCAGTGTCATGTGAACACAAATGCTCAGATAATGCTTTACACTGTGATGTCTCAACATCCACAGCACAATTAGCATGTCAGGACTATTTCGGCTCCATGGTAATTTTATGGAACCATCACAATATGGCCCATCATGGACTGAAAGGTTAGGCAGTATGGAACTGTGTTCCACCACACCATGGGAGGCTATGTTTAAACTCTCAGACCTGTGGCCTGCTTATGATGACCTGCTTATAATGAGCATGGACTGGGTGTTTACCTCCAGGAACCTCCCCCCAAAAGACAAAGGTGTGACATAAAGAGAAGAGCTCAGGTAGTATACAGGTTAAATTATGAGATTGTGTGGATGTAAATGAGGCCCCTGAAGAGATTCAACAGGTTAGGGATTCACCTCTCAGTCACAGAGGAATCCAAATTGGATGAGGACCTTGCTCATGAGGATAATCTTTGTTGTAGACTGGATGTTGTGTCCTTTAAAAATGTATATGTTGAAGCTCTAACCTACCAGGTGATGGTATTTGGAGAAGGGTCCTTTAAGAGGTGGGTTACCCAGGGTTCTCTAAGAATTAATATATATTCATATTTAATATATATAATTTATTCATATTAGATTAGCTTACAGGATATGGTCTGAGTAGTCCCACAATCCTCTCACACTGGAGAGGCCAAGAATCCAGAAGTTATTCCATTCAAGAGGCTGGACTGCTGAGTCTTGATCTGGTGCTGAGGGCCTAGAGGATTTCTGAAGGGCTGTTGGTCTTCAGTCCATGTTGGAAGAAGCAAAGAATGCTACAAAATAGATAAACTCACCAGCAAGAATGAAGATAAGAAGACAAAAGCCAGCATTCCTTCTTACATGTCCTTTCACTTGGGCTGCCATCACAAGATGCCACCCACAGTTACCATGGATCTTCTCACTTCAAATAATCTGATCAAGAGAGTCCCTTATAGGAGTGCCCAGAAGCTTGTATGTGAGTTGATTCCAGACACAGTCAAGATGATAACTAGAATTCACCATCACAAGAGGAAGCCAAGATTAAATTAAGCCCCAATTTTCAGATCTTATGCAATATGTGTGCTTAAAGAAGAGGAAGAGAAATGGAGATATCTCTCTGCCACGTGAGGGTATGTCAAGCATCCTCCATACACAAGCCAGAAAGAGAGTCCTTGCCGGGAACCAAAGCAGCTGTCACCTTGAACTTAGACTTCCAGTTTCCAAAACTGAGAAAGAAGTTACTGTTGTTTAAAACTACAGAGTCTATTGTGCTGTTTTATAGGACTGGGTAAATGGTCACATGCTTCTTGCCTTTCAGCCTTTATCTCAGTGCCCCAAGGTACCTTTATTTTCAAGATGACACCATCTTCCATTCCTGCAGGAAGGCCAGTGGAGCATACCTCTCACTGACAGAGCGGGCACAAGTGTCCCTTGTGTCCGTCTGGCTAGAACCCAATCACATGAACACACCCAAGGCAAAGAGAACTAAAGAACATTTTTTTCCTGGACAGCTTGTGCCTAGGATACAAATTCTATTCTTATAGAAGGGAACAACGACCATTGGAGAAAACCCTTCTGTGTTTCCTTCCCTTATCAACCAATAGATTTTTATGATATAATCCTTCTGCTGAGACAGAAACTCTTTAGAAGTATATAGCTTCTCATGTATTAGGGAAATTGTTGAACAATATCTCTTATAAAAAAGAAGTTGCATTGTCTTACCTTTCATTACTATAACAAAATGCCTAAAGCGGGTTAATTATTAAAAAAAAAAAAAAAAGGTTGTTTTGGGAGACGCAGTCCTGGAGGGCTGGGTGAAGGTCCTAGCGAATTGGGGTGAGACGGTGAAGGTCCCAGTGACCCGAAGTGAGACAGAGACCCCTCCCCTGCTTCCAGCAAGGGCTGGGTAAAGGTCCCAGCAACCAGACACAGGGTAAGACGCAGGCTACAGGGTCAGGTGTAGGTCCCAATGACTTCAATACCCAACTGAGCCCTTTGGACAGGTCAATTGGACAAAAATAAACAGAGAGACATCTGAGCTGAACAATACAATACACCAAATGGACCTCACAGACATCTACCAAATATTCCACCCAAATACCAGAGAATACATTTTCTACTCAGCACCCCATGGAACATTCTCCAAAATCAACCATATACTGGGACACAGAAAAAACTCAACAAATACAAAAAGATTGAAGTAATTTCATGCATTCTATCAGAACACAGTGCAATAAAGCTCAATATCAACACCACAATAAGCCCTACTATCTACAAGAACATGTGGAGGCTAAACAACACACTCCTGAATAATGAATGGGTCAATAAAGAAATAAAAGCATTCCTAAAACTAAACAAAAATGACAATACCACACAAAACTTTTGGGATACTTCAAAAGCAGTCCTAAGAGGGAAATTTATAGCGCTGGCAACAAACCTAACCAAAGACACATAAATGGACTGAAAGACAAAAACCACATGATCATCTCAATTGATGCAGAAAGGGCCTTTGACAAAATCCAGCATTTCTTCATGCTTAAAGTCCTAGAGGGAATTGGACTGGAGAGGTCATTCCTCAATGTAATCAAAGCCATATACAACAAACCCACAGCCAACATCATCCTAAATGGAGAAAAGTTAGAAGCATTCCCCTTAAAGGTCGGAACTTGGCAAGGCTGCCCCCTATCTCCACTCCTCTTCAGTATAGTGCTTGAAATGCTTGCTAGGGAAATAAGGCAAGAAAGGGAAATTAAAGGAGTACTAATTGGGAAAGAGGAAGTCAAGCTATCCATTTTTGCAGATGATATGATAGTTTACCTAAAGGATGCTAAAAACTCCACCAGAAAAATACTAGAATGATTAAGAGCGTCAGTAAAGTGGTGGGATACAATAAATTAACTTAGAGAAATCAGTAGACTTTCTTTATACCAACAACAAGCAACTGAAGAAGGAATATAAAGAGACCTTCCATTCACAACAGCATCAGAAACAATAAAATACCTAGGAACAAACCTAATCAAAGACACCAAATATCTCTACAACAAAAATTTTAAACCTCTAAAGAAGAAGATTGAAGAAGACATCAGAAGATGGAAAGACCTCCCATGCTCATGGATTGGAAAAATGTCCATTCTACTCAAATTAATATACAGATCCAATGCAATCCCAACTAAAATCCCCAAGAGTTTCATCACAGACTTGGGAAAAAAATCCTTAATTTCATATGGAAAAAAACAAAAGATCCTGAATAGCCAAAGCACCCCTGAGTGAAAAGAGCAATACAGGGGGGGATTTCTATACCAGACTTCAAACTATATTACAGGGCTATAGTCATAAAAACAGCCTGGTATTGGCACAAAAACAGACCTGTAGACCAATGGAACAAAACTGAAGATCCAAACTCAAGCATATACAATTTCAGCCACCTCATATTTGACAAAGGAGCCAAGAAGACTCAGTGAAGGAAAGATAGCATCTTCAGCAAATGGTGTTGGCAAAACTGGATCACCACTGTAGAAGAATAAAATTAAACTCCTACCTCTCACCCTGTATGAAAAATCAACTCCAAATGGATCAAAGACCTCAACATGAAACATGAAACTCTGAGGGTGATAGAAAAAAACGTTGGCAGCAACCTAAAAGACATAGGTGTAGGAAAAGACTTTCTAAATCAGACAGCAGCTGTGCAGGAAATAAGGTTGACAATTGACAAGTGGGACCTCATTAAACTCAAAAGCTTCTGCACAATGAAAGAAACAATCAGAGAAGTGAAGAGAAAACACACAGTGGGAGGAAAACTTTGCCACTGATACATCTGACAGAGCATTAACATCGAGAATATATAAACTTCTCAAAAAACAAAGAAGAAAACAAATGACTCACTCAAAAGATGGAGTAAAGAGCTGAACAGAGACTGGAAATAGAGATGGCTGAGAAACATCTTAAAAAGTGTTCAACATTGCTAATCATTAAGGAAATGCAAATTAAAACAACATTAACATATCATCTCACTCTGATAAGACTGGCTACAATCAAGAAAACAAATGATAGCAAATGCTGGAGAGGTTGTGGGGAAAAGGGAACATTCATCCACTACTGGTGGGAATGTAAACTCATACAAGCACTGTGGAAAGCATTATGGAGAACCCTTAAAAGACTCAAAATGAGCCTACCACCTGACCCAGTAATACCACTCCTGGGTATATACCCACAAGACTCATCCTACTGCAGAAATACATGCACAACCATGTTTATTGCAGCTCTTTTCACAATAGTGAAGAGCTGGAACCAACCTCAACCAATGGAGTGGATAGAGAAAATGTGGTACATCTGCACAATGGAGTTCTTTGTAGCGGTAAAGAAGATATAATGAAATTTGCAGGTAAATAGATAGAACTAGAAGATATTATCTAAATGAAGTAACACAGTCCCAGAAAAACACAATGAATGGTATTCCTCATCTGTGGATGCTAGCACCAACTACCTAGTTGTAAGGCAAACCAAGCAATGTTAATGTTATATTCCTCTTTATCTGAAAGCAACTGTGCTCTTATAATGTGAATCCCTTTACAGGCTCTACAATTAACCTACCACTTATTTTCAGACTTTGTAATCTTGGTATATGGGTGGAGGGTATATATTTTAGAGTAATATAGAATTAAAAGCGAAAAATGTGAATCCTGAAATATGATTTGAAAATAACATACAGTTTATTTTCAGATGACATAATTTTAACATAGGTGTGACATATATATGTATATATATATATATATATGAATATGTTGAAGCAATACAAGTTAGAGGGAACAACAACAAAAGAATTGGGACAAAGAACTGACTGAAACAGTAAAGTTCTCCCTAAAACAATAATCCTCTGCTTTGGAAAACTTTAAAAGACTCAGAAAAAAGATACAAGGCAGGTATGGCAGAATGCATGAACTCGGGTGGGGTGGGGGGCATGGAAAGAGAAATGAGTCTAAATTGGACTGAGAAATGATGTGTGAAATGCACAAAACTTCCATAAAAATGTTTTTAAAAAGGTTGTTTGGGCTAAGAATTATGCTTCAAGATCAAGGACTACATCTGGTGATGACCTTCTGTCTGGCAGAGTCCCAAGGTATTGCAGAACATCACAATGCAAGAGGCAGCAGACACATGCTTGTGTGTCTCTTCTGGTTTCTTCTCTGTTCTTATAAAGTTGCCAACATTCACTCCTGGAGTCCTCTCCTAATGACTTTAATTCTAATGACCTTCCAAAGACCCCCACCATAGTTGGATTAAAGTTTCTACCCTCTTAGCGTCTCACAGTGGAGATTAACTTTTAATACACAAACTTCAGGGAGCACACACTCCCACCACATCCAAACCATAGAAGAAAGGAATTCTGGTCACATGGAGGAAATGGAGTCTCATAGTCATTCCTCTATAAACACAGGACTGTCTATAGTCACCCATCCAGAGCCTGGCCTCGGGAACTCCTGTGGACACAAAATGTACAGATATTCAAATCTCTTACATAAAATAAATAAATAAATAAATAAATAAATAAATAAATAGCATATGACCTACACACATCTTGTGTACTTTAAGATGTCTTCCCTAGTTATCTATAATAGTCAACACAATGTAAGTGCTGTGTAGAATTGTTAATATTGTATTGTTCAGGGAGTACAGGACTCTGTACATAGTACAGATTTTCTTTCCATTTTTTCAGTTCATGATTGGTTGAAATCATGGATGTAGAACCTTCAGATGTGAAAACTGACTGTTTTCCTCTTTCTCCTGGGACTGTCAATAATCCTGGGTGTCCTCTGGGACTCAGCTTCTGCTTTTCTGTCAGCTAAGAAAATGGCTTATGTGTCTGTTGAACCCCTCACTCCTGTGTAAGTGGTTGTCTGGAGGTGAGTTAGACCTGAGCATTTATATGAGTAAAAGCTGTCATTCCCAGGGTGTCAGGGACTGTTTGACTATCATTAATTCCATTTCAAACCAAACTAAGTTCCAAAAAAAACAAGGGAAGAGGATGCTGGTGTTTTGTAACTTCCAGAAGTTTAGTGTCGTGAGGAGAGCCCTAGAAAATCAAGAAGGAAGTTCTACTTTGGTTTGTGCTGTTCTTGACTGAGGTTTTCCTGGACCATGATTTTGTTACCTATAAAATGAGAAACTTAGATTTGTTCTATAAACTTTCATATCCAATATCAATGCTGTGAAGCACAGTTCTGAGCATCCCAGGGCCAATGCTATGAACGGATGCCCTGAGGCCTGAGCAACGGAGGTACTACTTAGGGCCACCTTTAGAAAGAAAGAGAGAAGGAAAGAAAGAAAGAAAAAGAAGGAAGAAAGAAGGAAGGAAGGAAGGAAGGAAGGAAGGAAGGAAGGAAGGAAGGAAGGAAGGAAGGAAGGAAGAATGTCAAGACAAATTTTCAGATGGAGAGCTTTTATTATGGAGACAGTGATTGGGTGGACAGGCTGCTTTTTTCCTTGGACCTATGAGTTCACTGGGCAAGATAAAATCCAGATTCATCCTGGGGAGAGGAGACTAGGTCTCTATGACAATTCCACTGATGGCTCTAATTCCCAAGTATCACCACTCCCTCCTCACTGATCGCAGGATGAGAGACAAACTGTTTATCTGTACAATGAAAAGCAAAATGGTTTAAAAATGAAGAAAACTAGGAAGGAAGCTCTTCTGGTAACTGGCTGAGATTGCAGAGATAAGTCCCCTTTGTACCAAGGCCTGGAGTTGAGGCCTGTATTCCCAGCTCCTCGGGAGGCTGAGGCAGGAAAATTCCAAGTTCAAAGCCTATGTTGGCTATAGAGTAAGTTTTACAACACTTGGGGATCCAACCCAGGGGCTTTTCCATGCTAAGCAAGCACTCTGCCCTGAGCTATACCCCAACCCTGTAAGCACCTAGCTTTCATAAGCTGTATGAACAACTCATGATCAACCCACCTAATAATGAATGAATAATTAAATTCAAATTTTTGAGGAGAGCAAGTTAGTTTATTCTTTTAGAATCAGTAGCTTAGATATTTTTATTTCCCATTTGTAAAAATCTACTTCATCTAAAAAATTGAGCACCATTAATTCCATTTCTATAGTAGTGCTTCAATTTTGTGTTTGTACAAATAGAAAGGACTATTGATATAATTTTTTAGGTTTTAAAATTTGTATTCATTTCTTGTGATTAATTCTACTTTCCTTTTCAGACTCCTTCCTGTATCTTTTTAACTCTTAGCACATTTAATCCATGATTTGGTATTATATGTAATGTTTCTCCTCATGTACAATAACACAGTTCCAACAGGCACTCAATAAGCATTTGACAAATGAAAGAATCTACACCAATAGCTCTCAGTATTCAGTTTAAAGACCACTTTGGGAATGTGATGACACTGATAGATTCTCTCTTCAGACAACTGAATACATACACAATTTCCACAACAATCTCAGAACTCTCACAAAGCCATCTGTGGTAGTTTAAATGAGAAATGTTCCCCAGTGGTGCAAGTATTTAAATAGTCAGTCTCTTAGTGGTGCTATTTGGGAAAGCTGTAGAATCTTTAGAAGGTGTAGTCTAACTGGAGGAAATGCATCTCTGGGGGTGGTCTTTGAGAATTCATAGTTTTGCCCAACTTCTAGGTTCTCTCTCTGTGTCCTGAAAGTGGTTGAGGATGTGAATTCTCTGCTTTCTGCTCTGGCTGGCTGCCTTCCGTCATGCCTCCCCAACTATGATGGACTTTTTTATGTTTTTTTTTTTTTTGGTCTTTTTGAGACAGGGTCTCCCTGTAGTCCCAGCTGTCCTGGAGCTCACTCTGTAGACCAGGCTGGCCTTGAACTC
>VZQC01000029.1:1320326-1416166 GCA_009823505.1 Rhizomys pruinosus
AGGATGCTTGTACTCATGGATTATCACTTATAGCTAAAAATTGAAAAAAAAAACTGAGAGAAAGATGCAGGACAGTTATGGCAGAATGCATGATCTGGGATGGGGTGGGGGTGGGGGGGAAGGGAAAAGGAAATATGCCTGAACTGAACTGGAAAATGATGTATGAAATGCACAAAGCATCAATAAAAAAATGTTAAAAAAATAAATAAATAAAATAAAACTCAAAAAATAAGTAAATAAATAAATAAATAAATTGCTTTGGTCATGGTGTTTTATCACAGCAATAGAAAAGTAACTAATATACCATCTTTAGAGTTCTTCAAGCCCCAAATGTCACATTCAAGTGTTAAGAGCCTTCTAAGGTGCTGGAACATATCTGCATAAGACTTTGTATGAAGGAGACAGTCTCTAACATTACATTTACGATCTCAAGTAACTCAAGGGACTCCCTCATGGCTGTTGCTCCAGCTCTCCTCTCTCTCTCTCTCTCTCTCTCTCTCTCTCTCTCTCTCTCTCTCTCTCTCTCATTGCTGGTCATACAAAAGCAGGTCCATGATAAAAAAAAAAATGACTGTGGGAATTTATATCTAAAATATCAGTCTGTAAAACTAACTTTGCATAAAGTACCCAAAGGGAGGCCATTTCTTTGAATTACAAACCATAAATAAGCTCAGACATCACAGAGACTCAGACTGTAGGTGTGCACAGGAATTCTCTGTGGATCTTGTTAGTATACAGACTCTGGCTCAGTGAGACCTGAGAGTCTCCATTTCTAGCATGCTCCCTGGGGCACCACTGCTATCCTGTTCACAGACCACAGCTGCAGCTGGTTGTAGAACATTCTTTGCATACCCCCCCAAGAACACTATATCTATGTAACCCACTTCCAAAATTCATTGCCAGCCAGGAAAAGGCAGATGTCTTTGACCACTCTCTCCTTCAAAATGAGTCTTGCTGAGTGCCAGGGGACAGTGCCACCTCTGAGGAATGGCAGTATTCAGCAGCCCAGCCCTCCTCTCTGGGTTCTCCTCTAAGGCTGCTCCAGGCCTGGAAACCTTTCAGGGTGCCATAGTTTCACTGTTATGTAAATGAGTCTTTTAACTCTCTAGCCAAACAGATGTGAATATTTATTTGTTTTCTCCCAAAGTGGAAAATTTTAAATTGTTTTAACTTATCTTGCTTTAGGGAAAAATGCTGAAGAGTTACAGTGTTTCCATACAAACCTCTGTACTGTACCTTAACTCAGCCCTAGAGGCTCCTGATGCAAGTGGAAATAGTTAGATCTATGGTAGGTTTTCAGCCTTGGTACTGATGGTACTTAGGAAAGAGTAACTCTGGCTGTGCAGGGGTTATACTGAGGAATATAGAATGTTTATCTGGACCCCTGCCTCCACACACACACACACACACACACACACACACACACACACACACTGAGCACTGACAAATGAAAATGTGTGCAGACTGTTGAGACAAAAATACAGCTCTCACCTCAAAGGGAATAAAAGTTTATTTTGTAGCCAAGTCTGAGTAGTTTTTATTGTCAACTTGATAGAACCACACAACCAAAAATCACCCAGGAAGCAGGAACCTCAGTAGAAGACTTTCCTCTATCAGATTGGCCTGTTGCCATATCTGTGAAAGATTGTCTTAATGGATGATTGGTGTGGGAGGGCCAGGCCACTGTGGGCAGCCCCATCCCTAGGCAGGGAGATCTGGACTACATAAGAAAGCCAGCTGAGCAGGAGCCACATGGCAAACAAGCCAGTAGCCAGTGTTGTTCCCTGGTTTCCACCTCAGTTCCTGCTCAGTTCCCGCTCTAGTTCCTGCCCCAACTTCCCTCCGTGATGAAGTGTTACTTGAAAGTGTAAGCGGAAATAAACATTTTCCTCTTCAAGTTGCTTTTAGTCATGGTATTTATCACAGCAACAGAAAAGGAAACCAAGATAAGTAACTATGGCCTGAGACAGCAGGACGTTACCCTAATTCCACGTCCTAATACAGTAACAATATCATGAAGCTTTAGAGAAACATAACAAAGAAAGGCGGGTTACAGCAAAGTGAGGAAGTCTCTGCTGTAGACCTCAGATGCTATCTGATGACAGCCTTAGCCTTTCAGGTGGTGGAAGGTAGGGTTTTGTACATTCAGAAATTTCAGGGGCTGGAGAGATGCTCAGTGGTTAAGAGCACTGGCTGCTCTTGCAGAACATCTGGTTCAGTTCCCTGCACCCAGCTATGGAATATGGCTAAAAACTGTAGCTCTAGTTCCAAAGGATCTGACCCCCTCCTTGGGCCTTCACAGGCATTGCATGCATGGGTGCACTTTCATACATGGGGCAAAACACCCACACATTAAATAAAAATAAAGGGGCCGGGCGGGAAAAAAAAAAATAAAGGGGCCTAGAGAGGTGGCTCAATGGTTAAGAGCACTGGCTGCTCTTACAGAAGACCTGGGTTTGATTACCAACATGGCAGCTAACAACTGTCTGTAAGTCCAGTTTGAGGGGATCTGACACTGTCTTCTATCCTCCATAGCACTACACAACATGGGTGCACTTACATATATGCAGGCCTAACACTCATACACATAAAGGAGAAATAAAAAAAAAATTAAGTGATTTCCCCTGACAGTCACAGGATGTCAGATCAAATGCAGATGTGGGCGATCAATGGCTATTGAGGGTGCCAAAGATAGCAAACCCAAGATAATTTGACTTTGTAACATTCTGTCTCTACACGGTCACAGAAATGCTAATCAATGATACTATCTTTAACATAGCTATGGCATTATTTTCTTGGACTTTCAGTTCACAAAACATTGCCACTGTCCTTTAAGGATAAGATCACCCACTCCCTCCACCACACCCATGCTTACACACTGGCATGCTGTAAAGTCCAGAAGCACAGGATGCTAGAAGCAAAGCCACTCCCTGATGATTTAGCATGTCCCAGTAGTGAGTCACTCTGGCCAAAACATTGGCTCACACTTGCCATACCAGGGAGGGTGCTTCAGGTGACTTCGAAGACAAAGCAAAACTTCCCTTGGGTGGCTGCTAGAGTCTATGTACTGTGTATTAACTGGCTCATGAATAAACTCTACCAAGCTCGAGGTCCTCTACAGGAGAGTTTTATGAGGAGAAGGGGGAGCTACTGGCAAGGGTGACAGAGAAACACCCCTTCAAGAGGAATAGCAGTTTCCTGCCAGGAGAGATGGCAATACAGCAAAGTGCTCAGATGTAACCATTGTAGGAAAAATAGCCCCTACCACACCTGGGAAGAAAATGTAGAGGTGTCACAGAGCAGGACAAAACCGGCATAAACATGTTCATTTACCAAAATTTCCTGGGGACTGCACTTACAGGGACCCCCTAATATTGCAGCCCAATTTTACCTGGCACTCCTACGATTTCCTACACAGCCCTTGTTTCACCACCCCCTATACACACATCCACTTCTAGAAAATTTGTAAAGTTTACCACATCACCTTCTGGGAGATTCCCATTTCACAGGAAGCCCACCTGAAGTGCAGACCCTGTCCACATCTCCAGAGGTCTTTGAGGTAGCCCAGAGCTAGCTGGCAAAGAACCTGATGTTGCTGGGGTCTCCAGTGTGCACAAGTCCCAACTGTTTACTGTGAAGGGGATGCAGGCAGCCAGCCACAAGTTTACACAAGTTTAAACCTAAACCACAAAGATACAAAGATCAGTACAGACCCACACTGGGTGTGGTGGCGCACGCCTTTAATCCTAGCACTTGGGAGGCAGAGGCAGGCGGATCTTTGTGAGTTCAAGGCCAGCCTGGTCTACAAAGTGAGTTCCAGGCTAGCTGGGGCTATAGGGAGACCCTGTCTTGAAAAGACAAAAAACAAAACAAAACAAACAAACAAACAAAAAACAAAGATCAATACACTTGAGTCATTTTAGTGAGCATGTTGCTACTGGCAGCTCACATGCCAGCTGAAGGCAGAGTCCTCAAGTCCCCATCTCCCAGACCAAGGAATTCTCCCTTTATTTCCTCACTAGTCTGAGCCTTCTTTACCCCCTAATTCCTACCCCTCCCTCCCACCCACCAGCTCAACCCTGACATCCCTTTCTTCTCACTCCAACCTTTTTTTCTAGGAACTGTCTGGAACCAAGTCCTAGGGCCAGATAGTTACTGAGAGAGCCTGGAAACCTGGAGGAAACATTGCCACCCATTTTCAAGGGGCCCCATGCCAGAAAACGTTAGGAATGTCTCACTTTCTTCAATAAACACTTCTGAAGAAAAAAAGTTCTCGACTAGAAACTAACTTGATTTTCCATGTAACCTGCTCATATTGGAGTTGCTTTTCATTTCTAGTTGATATTATTATTATTATTGCCATCCAGTCCCAACGCTCTAAATATCTCTTTCCCCAAAGCTTCAGGATAATCATGGGCTCTGAATGTGCACTAAACACTGGAGTAAATTCATCAGCATTATTTGTAATAGCTAAAAACTGGGTGCAAGCAAAGTGTAAAAGGAAAAAGAAGAATTTGAATCGCTGTATATTTCTTCAATGAAGCGCTGTGAGCCATGTTCATTTCCTCAAATCTAATCTAATGGCAATTTTTTAAAAAGTGTCCCATTGCCTAAACAGACATAAATAGGAATTAGAACGGTATTTATCTTGGGGTGGGGAGTAATGTTATGGATAGACTTTAATTTCCCTCTTTGTATATTACTGTAGATTCTAGACTCTACCCTGTGAACTGATACTGCTTTAGCAATCAGGAAAGAAAAATAAATATTTTTAATTTCATCTTGTATGAGTGCTGTGATGGGCAGACTTCCACAGTGAACCTAAGATCGCTGCTCCCCAAGTACATAAGCCCTACCAAAGTCATTCCCCTTGAACAAGGGTGAACCTAGATGACAGAGGTCACTCTAGTGTTAGATAAGATTATAAGTGAAGGGAGTTAGCCCATATGACTAATCCACTGCCTTTCTTTTGTAAAAAGATTTTTATTTTTAAATTCTATGCAATATGTGTATCTCTGTGTGGGTCCGTGAACATGTGAGTACAGGTGAGTCTAGGAGAGGGCATCAGATCCCCTTGGAGTTGGGGTTACAGGTAGTTGTGAGCCGCCTGACAGTAATGCTAGGAGCAGAATTCCTGTCCTCTACAAGAGCACTATATACTCCTAACCTCTGAGCCATCTCTCCATGCCATCCATTGACTTTCAGTTAACCAAAAGAGAGTTTATTCCAGTGGTCCTGAACTAATGATCCACAACTACCAGACTCTCGCTCTCCTCCTGCTGGCCTGGAAGAAGCAAGCTACCATGAGACCTACAACTGTAAGGATTATGTTTGGAGAGGACCGTGAGCCTCGGGTGAGATCGCACTTCACCTTTCACCTTGATTGTAGCTTCAGGACACTCTAGGCAGAGGACCTACCTAAATAGACACGGAAAATTAGAAAAATAAATGAGCAATTTTTTACACAGCACTAGGAGATTACTGCAAATATTATTTTAAGAATCCAAAGTAAATCTATCCCCTTAACCATCATGCTAGTCCCTGTTGCCATTGGCTGAGAGCGTCCTGGAGAACTGGGCAAGTGATCAGAGGTATGGGTGCTGGAGGCTGCCAGCTAGGCTCTCTTGGAGGGAAGTGGAGCAGCTCACCTCCACCTGCAGTCCAGTCTCCCCTCTTCCTCTTTATTAGACCACCTAAGTCACCAAAAGACCTGCAGACCACCAGCCTGGACTGCAGCCACCCTCCCTCCTTTCTCCACACTGGCCATGGCCTTATGGCCTTGCTGGTGACACTTTGGCAATCACTCTAACATGGATCTGCAGCACCACCTGGAACACAGAAAATGCCCTAGTACAGTGCTTCTCTAACCTGACCTTGCAGTTCCCATAGTTCCCGTCACACAGTCAGCCAGTCTGAAAATAGTAAATGAAGAATTCCAAAAACAGGCCATTTATTTAAAATTGCACAGTGTTCTGAGTAGTGCAGCCACTCCACTCCGTTCTGCCTGGCACGTTAATCTCCCTTGCCCCCCCCTCATGTCCACGGCATATATACTACATGCCCGCTAATCTCTTTGTAACCATTTCAGCTGTCAGATCTCTGTTGTGATCACACAGTACCTATGTTCAAATAGCCCTTATTTCCCTTGATGATGGCCCCAGTGCGTAAGAGTAGTGATGATGGTGATTAAGGGCTACCCGAGAGAAGACAGGAATTGCTTCCATTAAGCGGAAAACTGAAAGTTCTAAGCTTTTTCCTATGTATATAGGTATATAAAATGCAGCACAGATTGATCTGGGAACTGACTGCAGTTTTAGGGTCAACTGAAGGTCCTAGAACACATCCCTGCAGAGATTGGGAATCCACTGCAACTGTGTTCTCCCTCTCTCCCCCTGTGATGCCCTCTGCCTGCTGGTCTCTTATGCAGGGTTGCTCCTCTACTTCCAGGCCTCTAGGCTGCATCCTGGGCCATTTTCTCCTTTATATTTTTCTCCCTCATACAATGGTTTCTATTCTTATGACTGTAATGACAACCATTATCAACATACCCCAAGTATCTACTTATAGCTCAACCCCGCACCGGTAAGAATTCTTTAGTAGCTGCCTCTTCTCTGCCACTGGTAACCAAAGTCCCTAAAAGCTGCCATTCCTATCTTTAAAACGCATCTCATATACTAGCTGTGGCATGGCTTCTCAGGATGACTACTCCCGGCCACACCATCACCAGCTCACCACTGAGGCACATCTTCAACCTTCTAGATCCAGTGACTTGCCAATGCATGCCTATTTGAATATTCTGAGAAGCTTTGCAGGCCAATAAAATCTGAATCCCTGGGAGTAGGGAGAGCTGCAAACCCATATTATTTTTATAGCTTCTGAGAGGTCCAGTCCTCAGAGCAGTTTGGGAGTGCATGTTTTGACTGGTTGTCTACTTGTGACCACTATTACCTATTCTTCATATTGGATCCAAGGGGATGATTTTGCAATGGAAACTACATAATGTCACCTTAATTAAGGGCTCTCTGGAACATCTGATTTCACTGTGGATCAGGTTCAGATGCCTGCAGTGGCCCCTGGCCATGTCAGGCTCCTTGCCCACCTGGCCCATTCATACTTCTGCTACTCCTATCTCACTACACACTCTCTCCAGTATTCCGACAGTCCAGTTTCCCCTCAAGCCTACAGACGTACTTGGTACTCATTCTCACCAAGAAAGGCAGGCTTGCTCATCCTTAACCAACTCGGACAGCTCTTTGCAGATGGCCATCCATTTCCCAGCCCACCGTTGCTCTGTCCTCCAGTACCTGGCTCTCGACATCAGTACTATGACTCAGCATCCATAACCAAATATATTGACTTCCTTATTTATTCCCTTCCTCTGCTCTGCTTGGTAAGCTCCTGGAGGGCAAAGACCACTTGCGTTTTATCACCAGTATCTATGCTTGCCATCAATCAGGAAGGCTCAACAGAAATAGACAGATTAGTATCTGATTTGATGGAGCAAGGGCATTAAAGAGCACATGTTTATTGGACCCGGGATAAGATGAATCTCAGGATGAGTCTTGTGGGTATATACCCAGGAGTGGTATGACTTGGTCAGGTGGGAGGCTCATTTTGAGTCTTTTAAGGGTTCTCCACACTGCTTTCCATAGTGGCTGTATGAGTTTACATTCCCACCAGCAGTGGATGAGTGTTCCCCTTTCCCCACAACCTCTCCAGCATTTGCTATCATTTGTTTTCTTGATCCTAGCCAGTCTTATCGGAGTGAGATGATATCTTAAAATGGTTTTAATTTGCATTCCCTTAATTATTAGGACACTGAGCACTTTGTAAGATATTTCTCAGTCTCTGTTCAGCTCTTTACACCATCTTTTGAGTGAGTCATTTCTACCACAGAGATACATGCACAGTCATAGTGAAGAGCTGGAATGAACCCAAGTGCCCCTCAACTGACGAGCGGATAGAGAAAATGTGGTACATCATACAATGGAGTTCTATGCAGTGGTAAAGAAAGAGGACATCATGAGCTTTGCAGGTAAATGGATGGAACTAGAAGATATTATGTTAAGTGAAGTAACACAGTCCTAGAAAAATGAATGATGAATGGTATCCCTCATCTGTGGATGCCACCAAGTACCTAGTTGTAAGGCAAACTGAGCAATGTTAATGTTATATTCCTCATGATCTGAAAACAACTATCTTCTTAAATTATGAATGAATTCCTTAACGAGTTCTAGAATTAAGCTACCATTTATTTTTAGACTTAGGAAGTTTTGGTATATGGGTGGAGGGCATGTATGCATAAAATCAAAAGAATGAAGAAAAAACTAGTTTGTCATAACATTGTATCTAACCACAGTATTTATTTTATGGGAGTGCTTCTTAGTATTTCTTATACAAGGCTGCTTCAGCTTTTGTCCAAGCCTTTTCTAAAATAGTATACAGTGGTTAAAAGTATCAGGCTGGTGTAACTTAGCCTTTCTGGGGGCTTAATGACCATACTTAATGCCCATACCAATTTGGCCAAGGGACTTAAGGGATAACTTCGTTCCTTACCCTCAGAGGTCAACTAAGTCCCAGGGGACTATGCATGTGGGCATCTCTTGAAATATCCTGCAAATGTGGGTCACCAGTCTTCCTGTGCAGGGAGGTCTTGAAGATCCACTAATGGTACTTCAGCCGGTGTCCAGTCTATAAAGAGGAAAGTCTGCTCATGCTTCAAAAAGGGAAGGCTGGCCTAGCGGTTAAGAGCGCCGACCGCTCTTACAGAGGACCCGGGTTCGATCCCCAGCACCCACATGGCGGCCGAGAACCGTCTGAGACTCCGATTCCAGGAGAACTCCAGCTCCAGGGGAACCCGACACCCTCTTCTGACCTCCGTGGCATTGCACGACACGGGTGCACAAACTTGCAGGCAGACAGTACATTGATACACATACAGAAATAAATAAATGCCGGGCGTGGCGGCGCACGCCTTTAATCCTAGCACTTGGGAGGCAGAGGCATGCGGATCTCTGAGTCCCAGGCCAGCCTGGTCTACAGAGTGAGTTCCAGGAGAGCCAGAGCTACAGGGAGACCCTGTCTCAAAAAAAAGACAAAAAAAAAAAAAAGGGAAGGCTGGTACAGCAAGACCTGACTTTGTCCTCGAGTGGATAGAACTGGTAAATGAAGAGCTGAAAGGATCCAGGGGCTCCCCCCCAAAAAAAAATAATCCAAGTGACCCCTGAGGACCAGATCCTCAACTGACCTTGAGAAAACAAAAAACCTTGGCTAATCTGGGCTAACTGTGTGGCTTTAAACATCCAAAAGGAAAGTATAACCAGAAATAAATAAATAGTAAGGCCTGAGAAATTGGACTTCAGGTATAAAACTTGAGATCTTAGTAAAAAGACAAAAATCACTGTTGTTTTGCCTGTCTTCAATTCTTACAGACAAGTACAGCTACCCTGTGGCTACCACTGCTTTTGCCATCCTTCAAAGACACGAGACACAGCTTTCCAACCTTCCAATATAGACTGAAGATTCATGTCTATCTCTCCAAGATTCTTCCAAACCTTCAGTGCCAGATGGGGATTGCTGAGACATCCAGCTTGTACACTGAGCTACTACTGGGATTTCAGTCTCTTCAGAGTATAGACTGCCATTGTTGGACTACCCAAGCTGTATCATGGAGACCAGTACAGGAAAATCAAGACAGGACATGGTGCTTACCAGACCTCATTTGGTGACCATGGGAAGGGAAGACCCCAGTGTGGAGTACAGGGGTAGGTCTGATGATTGTTTAGGCTTGCCAAGGAGGAGCCTTCAAACAATTCCTTAAGGAAAACATGACATCTTTCAGCCTAATAAAGAAAAAAAAAAAGAAATCGTAAGCTGAAGATGCTTAAACCTATGATATATACGGCATGCATATGTGCATAGAGTGATGCAAATGGGAAGCAACAACAACAACCACAACAACAACAAATGACTGGGTCAGAGAACTGACTGAAATGGTGAACTTCTGCTTGAAACAGTAAACTTCTGCATCAAAAATTTTAAAAGAGACTGAGAAAAAGATGAAAAACCTGTTTGGCAGAATGCATGAGCTCTGGTTGGGGTGGGGTGGGGGGCAAGGAACAGGGAATGGGTCTCGACTTGATTGGAAATTTTGTATGAAATGCACAAAGCTTCGATAAAAACTGGCTTTGGAAAAAATTAAAGGGAAATTAGAAAGAAAAAAAAGATGAATCTCAGATCCATAAGGAATCTGGTGGGCCTTCATGAATAATCAAATCGAACATATAACATCTTCAATTTCACATTCTGTAAAAACCACTTCTTCACAAGTTTTTAAAAATATTTTATTTTTTATTTTATGTGTATGAGCATATTGCCTGCATGTATGTAAGTGCACCCATGTGGCACAGTACCTGCAGAGGTCAGAAGAGGGCATTAGATCACCCTGTACCTGAAGTTATGGATGACGGTTAGCCACCATGTGGGTTCTGGGAATTGAACCCAGGTCTTCTGCAAGAGCAACCAGTGCTTTTGACCACTGAGCCATCTCTCCAGCCCTGCTCACAGGGTTTTTATGAAACAAAAATCAAGCTTGGTGTTCTTTTGGTATAAAGGAGTAGGTGTTTGCACACCACTCTCTCCCCTTCCTTTGTTGGCCAGCCTTCAGGAGGGCATGCCAAAGCTGTCTATTCAACATCCCAGAATATTAGGTGGAGACCGCAGTGCTTTAGTCTCCATGCTGCTGCCATAGGTCTTTCTACCAAAAGTGCCTTTCTCTGTTGTTAGCAGGTGTCTTCGTCAGTGAGGATGCTAAACAAATACCGTAGAAAGGGTGGCTTCAGCAATGTACATTTATTTCTCAAAGTTCTGAAAGCTGGAAAGTCCAAGGTCAAGGAATTGACCAATTGGATTCTGGTGAAATTTCTCTTTCCAAGTTATCTCTGTGTCCTAACATGGTGGAGAGAGAGGGCTTGTGGCTCTCCCTTTATAAAGCATTATTCTTCTCTTAAAAGCCCCCACCTCATGACTTCCTCCAACCCTAGTTAGCGCCCAAAGGTCTCATCTCCAGAGATCATCAGAGAGGTAATTGGGATCTCCACCTAGGAATTAGGCAGCTAATGGATAGCTCGGGAGCAGAGTGCTTGCTTGGCATGTGCAAGGCCCTAGGTTCCATCTTCAGCGCTAATACATGCGTGCGTGTGCGCGCGCGCACACACACACACACACACACACACACACACACACACACGACCCCATGGCACCTAGTTAGCCTACATTCTTCCTGATTCTACTCAAAGTTTATCTCTGAAACTAGGCTTTGCCTCCTTCCGTTGGATTCTTTACCTCGCTGCCCCCCACTCCACTCCATAGTTTCTGTAGTTCTTTGTGAATTCCTCTCTGAACTTCATAAACCCTATGGTCATTATCTGCTTCTCTCTCTCTCTCTCTCTCTCTCTCTCTCTCTCTCTCTCTCTCTCCCTCCCTCCCTCCCTCCCTCCCTCCCTCCCCCCACAGACTAAAATGTTATGAAAGTTATCAGAGCCCAATTGAGCTGCTTTTGTCAACCCTAATATAATAAGTAAATGAATACACAGATGGGCCTCCTGTGTCTGATAACAAGAACTATTACAAAAGACACCAGAATCAGACCGGTTCCCAAAGGCCACTGAAGTCTTGTACAAAAAAATTTCTCTGCAAGACTGTCTGCTCACAGGAACCTGCTTAATTTGGACTAATGCCACCGTGTTACCAGTCTTTTTATTAAAGGACTGTTGTTTTAAAAATAATTCAGGTTATCCTCTTTATTTTGCCTTCAAAATTTTCCCTTTGCCCAAAAAAGCTCCTGGAACACACACATAATTTACCTTGGCATGTATATTCCCATTGCAGTATTATTCCCAAAGAAATTCATTATCTTGAGAGAATCTTTCTCTGTTCTTTGGTTTTTGACACTGTGTTGAGCTGTTAATAATCTCTGCAGTTATGGGGAGTGATTGACTAGTAGATATTTATAAGGAAGCATTTGTTGCAATCAGAAAGAAGAGGAAAGGAGAGATGGAGGAAAACAGAGTTCCACCTCTAAGTGGCGGGTCACGGGACCCCGACCCTGGAGTCACACAGAAGGAACCTGGTCAGGAATGAATTGGGTACCAGCCAGGACAGATCCAATGCTAAATGAGGTTTCTCTTTTGTATTTGTGCCCACCAACTACTAGGATGGATTATTCCTGTATCTGCATTTTCTTATCTATAAAATGAGGATAAGAAAGCACTTCACTTACAGGGCTGTTTGGCTCTTTGAACAAAATGATGCCAGTAAAGGGCCCAGTACATCATCATTCGTTCATCACAGAACAGACATTTGTATCCTTCCCAGCTAAGCATTAGTGAATAAAACAAACACACATGTACCGGGACACATCTAACTAGATGTTTGAATGGCATTTTTCAATGTTTGGTAGGATGGAAATTCATTAACTAGCTGTGATTTAGAAACTACTCTGCAAAGTTCTTGCTGAAGGGGAAAAAAAGGTTTTAAATCCACAATAAATGTCAAATATTAGGAAAAGAGCAAAGAAGAAAACTAATATTGAAAGCTGCTTTTTTCAAATATGTGACCTTTCTCTGTGTGCATATTCTTCTGCTAGAGCTGAGATAATGGAGCCATGCCTCGGCTTGGCCCACAGGCCTTCCCTACTGTTCTCAGAGGTGACTCATTTCAATAAATGCTGTACTATTCCTCCTCTGAAGCCTGCGTGGCCCTGACGGTGGTCTCAGACTGTTGACCACCTCCTTCGATGGGTGATTTCTCCCCTTTAAACTGTAACAATCTCTGTCAACTTGGTAAGCAGTAAGGCAGTCCTATGGTTGGAAGGCCCTCATTTTCACAATCTTGTGATTAATTGGCTTCTCATCTTGGTCACCCACGGGTGGCAGTGAACTATCCCCTTCCTGAGACACACATGAGAAATACTTATCACCTGCTCCATGGCAGCCTTCTCAGAACACCTGTGGGAGGCTAAATTCTGCTCTCTGGATCCCAGGTTCTGTGGCTTTGCGGGGGGGGGGGGGGGGGGGGGGGCACAGGCCCTGGAAATGACCGGAAAGCCTTGCAGAGATCAGGAAGTGGAGCAAAGGCCAAGAAGAGCAGGCTGGGTGGCCACAGGAGGCGGGCCTTGTTCTTATCACCATCAGATGTTGGAGGTCAGAAGTCTCTCCCCCACACCCCAAAACCAGGCCCTCTTCAGACTGGTTTCTTTCTCTTGCCGGGACCTGCCATCACAGGACAGATCCATGGGGCACAGCCCGGGGCCCTTCCAACTGTAACGGTGACTAAGGCCTCAGTGCTGAAATCCCACAGGCTCTGAGGCCCAATGGCTGGTTTTCGAGGCTGTAGAGCCAGACGTCCTGGAGCAAAGCCCAGGGCTGCTGCACAGAGCTGCAGGAACGTGCTCAGACCTGCCTGCCTTCCTCATCTCTGCACGGGATGAAAATAGAACTTACTTCATTGGTTTGTGTGGTGAACTGAGTGCAGCGCACGTGGAATCTCCTAAAGCCGTGGACCTGGGTGCAGGCGTCGCGGCCTTTGGGTGCTGTCTCACTCTGTTCGGCTGCTCTACCAAAATACCTCAGACCAGGCATCTTAATTAACACAGTCCTGGAGGCTGGAGTCCCAGGTCAAGGTGACAAGGAATTGCTATCTGGTGAGGGCCTCTTGATTACAGATAGGAGGACTCTTGACCTTTTACTAGTTCATGTGGCAGAGAGAAAGAGAGGGAGAGGGAGAGAGACAGAGAGAATGAGTTCTTATGTCATTTTAAATCACTTGCTTTTTTTTTTACCGTATATACTTAGGCACACAGCATCTAATTTAACATTTTAGTGAAATAATCCAGTCAAAAATTGGAATTATCATCTCACATAATGACCTTTGCTTATTTTTTCTTTTTAATAGTAAGAGCATCTTGAAATATACTCTCTTGACAAATTTATAGTACACAATACTTTATTTTTATATTTTATTATTATTAATTATTTCATGTGTATGAGTATATTGCCTGAATGCAGGTAGGTGCTCCTGTATCATACAATGCTCATGGAGGTCAGAAGAGGGCATCAGATCCCCTGAACTGGACTTATAGATGGTAATTAGCCACCATGTGAGTGCTGGGAATCGAACCTGGGTCTTCTACAAAAGCAGCCAGTGCTCTTAACTGCTGAGCCATCTCTCCAGCCCCAACAACACAGTATTAATCACATTTGTATGTGATATGTTAATTCTCTAGAATTATTCATCCAAAGTCTGTGATCTCCCCATTACAACTCCAGACAACCAGAACTCTGCTCTCTGTCTCTGTTCATTCCACGTGTGTAAATGGCATATGTATGCAGTAGTGTGCTGTGCCCCTTAAGTGTTCTCCAAAGGCCCGTGCATTAAAGATTTGGGAGATGGTAAAACCAAGAAAGAGAGACATCCTTAGGTCATTGGGAAAAGCCTTAAGGGGATTATGGCATCTGGTCCCTTCCTCAATCTCTTCTGTTCTCATCGTGTAGTGAGCAGCTTTGCTTTTGTTAACATGTACCCACCATGAAAACATGCCTCAACATAGGCTGGAAATCACTGCACCAATTCCCCATGGACTGAAACTTCCAAACTGTGAGCCAAAAGTTAACCTTTTCTCTTTACAAGTGGATTACAGCAGGCATTTGTTATAGCAACAGAATGTTGACTAACACAAAGTATGAGTGAAATTGTGCAGTACTTTCCCATGTCCAGCTTATTTCACTTAGTTTAGTTTTTGTCCTCCAATTTCATCCACAGCACAGTTGGCAGAAAGAGTCTGTTCTCCATTGCATGTTCTTAATACTTCCATTTCTTTTTTTATTATTATTTGTTAATGTTGTTGTTGAGTCAAGGTCTCACTATGTTGCCCTGGCTGGCCTGGAATTCACTATGTAGACCAGGCTAGCCTGAAACTCTGTGATTCTCCTGCCTCTGCCTCCTGAGGGCTGGGATTAAAGGCATGTGCCACCACTCCCAGCCTTCTGTTTCTTTGTAAGAGTGTCAGTCCCATTAGATTAAGGATATGTCTCAGCTCATTTATTTAACTTAAGTCCCAAAGACCCATGTCCAAATGTCATTACATTAAGTATCACAGTTTCAACTTGTGAATTCGGGAAAACATAAGCATTCAGTCTGCCCTAGGTACCCTATATCCCCCCTGGCCAGGGGCTTATGTTCCAATGAGTAGGAACCGAACTGGCACATATGCAAGACAACTGCAAGACATACTTTCTTGCCTTGGGGGGAGGGGTCTTAGGCTTTATTTCCAGGTGTCTGAAGTCTGGGCTTCTTCAAGTCTGGTTTCTACGATTGCAGATTGCCCTTCCCCCAGTCTCAGAGTCTCTCTCCCACTCCCTCTCTGTCTTCCTTTCCCTCCCCCTTTTCCTCTCCCCATCCCAGCCCCTGTGCTCTGTGCTTTGTAGCCAGTCTCCTGCTGTTCCAAGCTGTGTCACCACTGGCTGGGTTGGTGACTTTTGCAGCTGGGGAGCTGGGACCTGCAGGAAATAGGACAGGGAGCAGCAGATCTGATAGTGATTGACAGGAAGTGAGATAAGCAAAGATGTGGGTTTCATCTTGATTCTATAAAGAAGTAAAGGCAGCCTAAAGGAGGATATAAGAAAAACCTAAGGATATAATTAAAATAAGAAGCTATATATCAAATAAAGCAGACTTTAAAGGTTTTCTGCCTCATGGAGAATTATGGGACACTCAGGGGCTTAGATGCCTTCCCATTAGGAACATGACCCTCACTGTCACTTTATTCAGGAGCTTGAGAAATGGGCAGAGGGGAAGGGAAGACTCCCTTCTCCCTGGAGTCAGGCCCTATGTAAGGGAGTGAGGTGTGCATGGACTCTGTGCAAGGGGAGGTACCTGCATGCGCGTGCCTTGCCACTTGCCACCTCTGCTTAATGTACACCCTTGGGAACATGTGGATCCAGAGCATGTTGAGATATACTTGCAATTAATTGGCTTGAATTTGCCCAGTTGTGCCTCAGTCTGATGCAGCTGATAACCATAGAACCCAACGACTGCCCAGGGCAGCACATGGGCCCTGGTATTCTCCTGCTCTTCCATAGCTTGTGCCCAACAACTGCCCAGGGCAGCACATGGGCCCTGGTGTTCTCCTGCTCTTCCACGGCTTGTGCCCAACAATTGTCCAGGGCAGCACATGGGTCCTGGTGTTCTCCTGCTCTTCCATGGCTTGTGCCCAATGACTGTCCAGGGCAGCACACGGGCCTTGGTGTTCTCACGCTCTTCCATGGCTTGTGACCAATGACTGCCCAGGGCAGCACACGGGTCCTGGTGTTCTCCTGCTCTTCCATGGCTCGTGCTGTGTGTTCCCCACCCCTAAACTGCCTACTGACCACTCCTAGCCATCTCCTCATGGACAAACTACTTCGTGGACTACAGCTCTGCTATTTATTTCTGGAATTTTCCTTCCAGTTGAGAAGAGCAGTGTGTCCTCTAGCCCAGTGCTAATAAGCAATGAAGACACTGTTCGTTGTTCTCCTCTCCCTGTTGTTCATGGCAAGTATCATTCATGTGCTTCTCTAGTCTTGTAAAATAACAGACACAATTAACTAAGCAGAAGTGGGGAAGGTCACTAAGGACCTAGGGGATACAGAACGTTTTATTCTTAAAACATAAAACTGGAACTCCATTTTCTATCTCCCCAAATCCCAATTATAGGATTCTTCTGGAAGACCAGAAAATGGTTTCCAAATTAAGGACTGTTCAGTAATGATCTCCAGAAGATAAAATTTGAACTCCAAAAAGAAAAAGAAGGGGGGGGGGAGGGCAGGAGAGACAGGAAAGGCACAACTGGGAAATGAAAGTGAGACATCCATTCATTTATCACACAGTCCCTTGAGGAAGGCAAACTGGACTTTGGTGATTAGCCCTACTGTAAATTTATACCCTTACATCTTAGAGCAATTTTCTACCCAGGAGTGAGAGAAACCACTGAGCACTGACAAATAAACTTCTGACCATTGGACAGTTGCATGAGGAGTGACCAGTTCCAGCTCTACTCCATGCAAAAGTCATGGCTGTGGGCACTAATAGCTACAGTGCTCCTTCTTGTTCTGGAGAATACGTGACCTAGAGCCCCAGCCACACAGTACAGATCCAGCTGTACCTCAGGACCCAGTTGAGCCCACATGGCTCTGAGCACTGCACTGAAGTGCCTGCATATGCCTGGAAGGTTGACTGGTGAGCTTGTTCATGAGGGACCACCTGCTTTGAGAAGAGTGTGGACTGTAAACATTCCATCAAAAGGGCAGATGAGCCATGGCATCCAGGTTGGCAAGCAGTTCCTGGTCACGTTTATCCTCCCATCCTGGCCCTAAGAAGGGCTCTAATCAGGAGATGGCTTTCAAAGTCAACTTTTTAGTGCAACCCCATATACACATACACATACACATACACATACACACACACACATACACATACACATACATATACACATACACATACACATATACACGGTGGCAATTTGAACCATGTTTGGCTCAGTATAGAGTACAGAGAACTTCACCCTGGTGCCCCTTGGCCAAAGTTGCCAAAACAGCCTAAGCCAGAACAAAAGCAGATCAAGAGTACAAACAGGTGCATCCGGTAGCTGGAGGCATCCACTGGAAGAAGCCAAAGACTCCTGGGAAATGTTGGTACTGAGGGCCAGCTGGGGACCTACGAGACATCCCAGGTATTGGAGGAGTTCTTCACTCTAGGAGAACATGGCACATAGTCCACACAGTGGTTATATGGAGAGTTCTGGTTGTGAAGTGCCATGAGGCTTAGGTCACTCTGGCTACCGTTATCTTCCTTGCCACAGTGTACATTGACAAGGGACAGTGCTTTTGGCTCTTGGCATGATGGCAGTAGAGGTAACACAGAACAAAACACTGTTGAGGGGATCTTAGGGTCCCACTGAAAAGCTCACTCCAAAGGCCCATGACTGGAGAATGACAAGACATCAAGGAAGCAGGGAAACAAAGGAAGGAGGGAGGGAAGGAGGAAGGGAGTTCCTCATCCTGCTCCAGATCATCTCTTTGGAACATCTGCACACTTCCTCCAGAGGAGGTGTAAAGAGAGGAAGTGGTAGGACCTTTACAGGAGCTTCCATGGCTCTTCCCTTCCCCACACTTCCTAGCCCCTCCTCCTGCTGTGGCATGTAGTCCTCTCTCCCTCCTCCCAACCCCCACCTTGTTTCTCTTAGAGACAGATTTATTTTAAGGAATTGGCCCACGTGACTGTGGGGGCTGGCAGGTTTGAAATCCACAGGGAAGGCTGGCAGACTGGAAAATCCAGTCCATGCTGGGATTCAGTCTGGAGTCTCAGAGTCGTCCAGAGGCAGAATTTCTTTCTTCTTTGTGGAACACTGGTCTCTTTCTCTTAGGGCTCTCAGATCCAGCACTATGAAGAATCATCTGCCTTTATCAACTACTGATAAGATATATACATCATATCCGATGAATCCTTCACAGAAACCTCTAGATTTGTGTTTGGGCAAGAACTTGGGTGCCATAGCCTAATCAGATGACCTGTAAAATAGACAGCATCCATCATACTTTAGCCAGCCTGTCAGGTATTCCTATAGAATCATTGGTTCTAGGAGCTTTTCCAGGATCCTGACCTTCTGAGGAAGAAACAAGCAACATTCAAGATAATAAGAGAGAAGAATAGATCAGTGGCAATTTAAGCAGTGGACGCTGTGCACAAAGCCACAGAAGAGGAAAAGACACACACACACACACACACACACACACACACACACACACAACCCTAGTAAGCTTGGAAAGTTTTCTTACATCCCACTCTCTCTACCTGACAAAACGTTTGCTCATTCATTATCTTTTCCATGAACATTGGAGACAGGATGAAAACACAGAATTGCCTTCCTCATCAACATACCTTCACATTCTGTTTCATCCCTTCTACCAACACTTCCAGTGGCACCAAATGAATGATATGTGGACCTTTTCGGTATGTCAAAATTCTCACAGCAATAATGAGTAGCTTACACTTTCAGCTCAATTGAACAAACACTTACTGGGCAGGTAGTAAGTAAGACATTGTGCTAAGAAGACTGAGGGGTACAGAGACATAACCAAATCCCTGTCACCCAGCATCCCCCTTCTAAATGACCACACAGCAGCACAGAGAGTACTGCTAACTGTACCTCATCCCTCAGCCACACCTCCGGCCTGGGAAGGACTCCCAAGTCCACTTAAGAACCACGTCTCCACAGCATTGTCACTTAACCCCCTTCCCAACACTTCTGTCACCACCCTGACCTGCCTCTTCTGACTGCTGGCTCGCTCTGCCTCGGCCACAGGCCACAGTGACCTCCAAGTACATCAAAGACCAAGGGCATGCCCACAGACTCCCCATTCAAGCCCTCAACACTTACCATGCTTTTTCAGGATTGATTTGTTTTTTACCGCAGCACACATCCAGAAAAATAGCAAAGCTGCATTTCCCTTAAGTATTTTTCCCACATTTCCAAAAGATAGCTGAGAAGTAAAATACCTGTTTATTCCTTAAATGAAAATGATTGCTTTTTTTCTAATACTTCTTTATTTTTCATTTTTAACAATAAGTAATAATTTATGAGTACAAGCATCCTTCATGTAAAACCAATTTGCAAGCAGTTGTGCCCAAACCCACACAGCCCAAGGGGTCCCACCATTCAGCTGGGGGGGGGCTTGTATATATAATCAAGTTGATCAAATAAGTGTCCAGTCTATATTGCTGTAGTTTCACCATTCACCCCAATCACAGCCCTTACACTCTACCACTCCCCCTCTTCCGCAGATTGTTCCCTAGGCTTAGAAGAGTCACACAGGTGGACAAGAAGCAAAACAGTATACTTTCTCTGGAGCTGTCATTTTGGACTCTGGTCAATTCTGGCTGTTTCCTTTCATAAGGTGACAGTTTGTCCAGGAATAACCTTTCAATCCTACTAATGAAGCACAGGCAATTAGATATATAAGTATTTAAACAGTACTAATTGTTATGGTAGGTTACTTTGGTATAGACACAGATGTTTGGATGGTATGTTAATCCATGAATATGTTTTTTTCTGTAAAATATCACAGGGTCTTACTGTGGCTTACAACATCTCCTAACCACTAGAGGACGTAAGCTTGTGGCATCAGCCCTGGGTTATTCCTCCAAGGAGAGAGCTAATAGCCAATTAGATTTGGGGTATGCAGACATATGGCCACCACTGCTGCACAGTATTTCCAGGCAGGTGAGGTGTAGCTGGTGCTGATGGAGGAGTCTTGCTTGACTCAAGGACACCTATATTTGCTTTATTGGTTTAGTGGCTGTATTAGTCACTTTTCTGTTGCTGTGATAAAACACCATGACCAAAGGAACTTATAAAAGGAAGAGTTTATTTGAGCTTACAATTGATGGTTCCAGGAAATTAGAGTCCATTGTGGCAGGAGGCATGGTGGCTGGAGCAGCAAGCCAAGGGTCACATCTCGCAAACAGCACAAGAAGCAGAGAGAGAGAGAGCAACTGGAGACCGCAAGACTAGTTAAACTCACTAAGCCTGCCCCCAATAACGTACTTCCTCTA
Organism: Rhizomys pruinosus; assembly: GCA_009823505.1. Taxonomy (NCBI): domain Eukaryota; kingdom Metazoa; phylum Chordata; class Mammalia; order Rodentia; family Spalacidae; genus Rhizomys; species Rhizomys pruinosus. The sequence goes on from VZQC01000029.1 coordinate 1,340,976, forward strand.
GCATGGCCACACCTTCTAAGACCTCCAAGAACAGTGCCACCAACTGGAGACAAATGTCTGAATACTTAAAGCTTATGGGGGACACTCATCCAAACCACCACATTCCACTCCCTGGCCCCCATAGGCTCCTGACCATATAAAATGCAAAAATGCATTTAGTCCAGCCTTATAAGTCCCCACAGTCTTTATCAGTTTCAATGCCATTCAAAAGTCTATAGTCCAAAGTCTCTTCTGAGACTTAGGCCAATCTCCTAAACTGTAAGCTCCTGTAAAATTAAAAGACAAATTACATACTCCCAATGTACAGTGGAACCGAATACACATTCCCATTCCAAAAGGGAGGAATAGAGGCATAGTGAGGAAATACTGGACCAAAATAAGACCGAAAACCAGCAGGGCAAACGCCAAGTCCAGTAGCTCCACATGCAACTTCTGGGACTTGACTTCCAAAGGGCTTAGATGGCTCAGCTCTTCCAGCTTTGCTTGCAACATACATCTCTTTCTTAGGTTGGTACCACTCCCTGTATGCAGTTCTCCTTGGCAAATATCTCACAGGTCTGGCATCTCGAATGTCTTCTTGGGGTCTCCGCTGCCAACCAGACTTCACATTCACAGCTTCATGCAATGGCCTATCAGGGCCTTCTTTATGCAGGGACACCCCTGCTGCACTCTGCCTGACCATGGCAGCTCTCTGAAACCATGGAGGAAGAACTGAAGACCCCTTCACTCTTGCAAACTTCATGCCTCTAAAGCCAGCACCACGTGAATGAAACTGCCGAGTTTAGCTGCAAGTTTGGGATGGACCCTGGCCTGTTTCAACCACATTTGCAACTTTTCTCTGCCCTGAACTTGGAGCAGAAAATGCTTTCAGTATTTTTCATTCAAAAGTTGGAGGATTAGCTGCCTGTGGTCTTGCCCTGAAGCTACTATTTCTGTTGTTTACTTGTAAATCTCGCGGCCCCTCCTTTCCTACAGTCCTTCTTTAATCTCATTTTTCCACTGTTTACTTGTAAATAGGTAGGCCTCTCCTTAGTCACTTTAACTTCCTTATCAAAAGAAACCTCTCATTCACATGCCTTGGCCCACACCTTTAATCTTCCTGTTGTACTTTTCAGATCCAAACTTTTACATTTTGCATTTCTTCTTGGCCCCCCATTTGCTCTTTTTCACTGTAGGATCTGTATAATATTCACCAATAAAAACCACGCCACCACCACCATTTCTACATTAGGCTTTTTTGAAATATCCTCCACCAAGACATTAGTCCCATTGCTTTTCAACTTAGGCAATCAGGGCAAGCATTTGGTGCTTCGGCAGGCAAACGGCTGCCAGACCCTCGTTCTCAAAAAATATCCAGGGTTGCTGCCTAAGTCCTTTATTTTCCTCTGGAAACACATTTTTTGCCAGGCTGGCAGCCAACAGGAATGCTTTCTTCTTAACTAAATTGGGCCCCTTAAGGCTCTGCTTAAACAGGTAAGTCAACAGCTTTTTCCTTTTCTAGACCCAAAGTTCCAAAAAGGTCTCCCCCCATTTCTCCAACAAAACATCCCACCCATGGTCAGGTCTTTCACAGCAATAGTCTACTCTCTGGTACCAAATTTACTGTATCAGTCACTTGTCTGTTGCTGTAATAATTAATAAAACACCATGGACCAAAGGAACTTTTAAAAAAGGAAGAGTTTATTTTTGAGCGTACCAAATTGACGGTTCCAGGGGAAATATAAAAAAGAATTAGAGTCTATTTGTGGGCAGCGACCATGGCGGGGGGCTGGGCGCAGGGCAAAGCCAGGGGGTCACAATCTACCAAAGAGGGGGCACCAGGGGAAGACGATGATTCGAGAGCAAAACTTGGAGACCACCAAGACTAAAGTAAAACTCACTAAAGCCTGCCCCCAACTCACTAACTTTCCTCTAGCCATGGCCACCACCTTTCTAAGAACCTCCAAAGCACCAGTGCACCAACTTGGAGGGGGACAACCTGTCCCTGAATACTAAAGCCCATATAGGGGGACACTTCATTAAACAACCCACCAAGTGACCTTTGGTAACACTCTCTGGGTATTCCAGAGACCAACTTACACTTGCAAGTGCGGGGTCTTCAAATTAATACCATCTTTCCCATGCTTACCATTTCCCCAGGTCTTCTTTTGACAAGGGGGCAGGGGTCCTTTATTTGCTCCCTCTTGGCAGGGTTATCCCCGTTTACCAGGCAAGGAAAGGGCCCTTCACCTTTTGGAGGGGGGGCTTAGATTCCCCTGGCCACCATCTCCTTGGTAGAATAGCAAATAATCCCCATTGCTGATATTTTCAGCGGCTTCTTCCTGTATTAAATATATTTTTTTCTTAAATTCTAAAGCTTATTAAGGAGACTTTAGTATTATAATTTGGTTCTGAATTAGAGAATAATCCTTTTCATTCTCTTCCTGTCATCTATTAAGTCAAAGGGAAAGGCAGGTTTTACCAGTTTTATAAAGAGATTACTTCAATAAAACCAGTTGGGCTCCAAATTTTACAGTTAGCAGAAAAACGAACCTCATCATCATCATTATTCCTCTTTTCTATGAAAGGGGAGGTAAGAAAAGTCTCTCATATTAAAAAAACTTTGCGGCACCTACAAGTGTAAGTTTCATAGGACTCATTATAAAAACCGTTTGTTTTTTTATACCATTTAGGTATTCCACAGGGGGGTTTGATGCCCTGTAGCAGTCTGAGGCTTTTCTTCCTTTCAGTTTTCAGACGGGCCAACCTTTCTTGGGTTGGTTTACCTTCCTGGTACATCCTACTCAATGCATGCCTGTATCTTTTCTTTCTCAGCCATTAAGGTTGGGTGGGTGACATTTTGGACTGAGGGGGAATAATATAACAAAAAATTTCTTTTTTCCTGTTTAGTTAGTTTTAAATTTTAAATTGCAAAGTTTTTGACACCAAAAAAAAAGACTTTTCTTCCATATATATATTTATATATATATATATATATATATATTTGTATCCCTCTTTTTATTATAGGTTTTTGTTTTTTGACCCATGAGTCTCAAAAAGGCAGTCGTAGTACACATACCTATAGGCAGGAATCAAGGCACAGGTTTCATCAAATTCACCCAAGCTGTTTTGGGTGACTGTATGTCGTTAACTTGGGAAGCAAACTTAATTCCTTAAGTTAAATCATCCTACAGGTAAAAGAGAATGCTACAAGATGATACTGTACAACAGAAAAATTATAGAGAACATTTATATGTGCCAATCCCAAAGTTATTGTTATACAGATTTTTAAGTAAAACAAATGTGGATAACAACAATTTACATTTCCAATTAACTCAGATGCATTACTGTTTTTATCAAAACCTTTAAACCAATGTTGTTTAATATACACATATTTACTTTTATTAAGTCCCAAAACACCATGTAACCTGTAGACAGAGTCTGGGCAAAACTGGATACATGTTGAACTCACGAAAATGGTTGCTTTTTTAAAGTGGGTGTGCACCACTCCTTGGACATTGTTTATAAGTTTATTCTGAACATCTTTGAAGTTGTTATCTATTGCTGTGTAACAAATTACAACTTGGTAGCTTTTGTCTGGGATGTATGTAGCCCATTCAAACTCACCATCTTCCTTCCTCAGCTTCCTAAGCACTGGATTATAGGAATGTACCACCACAATTGCCTAAGTCCAACAGCTTTGAACACACATATTATCTCCCAATTCTTTGGCATCAATATTATTGGCCTGGATCTGGTTGGATGATTCCATGGGCTACAGTCAAGGTGATGATAAAACTGCTTTCTCTGGATGTTCAACAGGAAGAGAAGCTGCCTCCAAGCCTCTCAGATTATTAGGAAAACATCTGTTTCCTTGTGGTTGTATAATTGAGAACCTCAGATTTTGTGCTGCCTGATGGCCAAGGCTTCCCTCAATTCTAACACTTGACTCTCTCCATAGGTCATTGGCACCAGGATGGGTTGCATATTTTTCAAAGCTGGGGCATGAGAGTGACTCGGTCTTGTGTAGCATTAGGCAGTCTTGTAATCACCTCTGCCATGTGCCATCAATTAGAAGCAAGAGATGACCCCCCCCACATACACACACATTCAAGGGGAGAGCATCACACAAAGAGCACCAGGAGGGGTGGTCCTTTTGACCACTCTAAACTCCTGGGGGCCTAATTCATCCAAACCTAAGTGATGACCAATTCCAAGTTAACAGAGAAGGCAGCCCCAATAGAATGTTGGATTTGTTCTGGCCAGAGCCTGAGCCTTCCCACAAAGGTTTCCCCACAAAGATAAAAAGGTCCAGATTTGCAATGGTGCTCTATTACTAGGGGGAAGCAGCCACAGGAGGAGGAAGGAGACATGGCCAGGATGGTTGGACTGGAACTCAACCTCCAGCTACAACCTTCCCACTGCTCCCAGAGGGCTTGGTTGAGGCTGTTGTTGTCACATGGCTCAGGGGAGGCTGGAGGGGCAGCTTGGGAGCCCCAATGCCAACATTTTAGATTCTAGGCTAGACTCATTTCCAACCCCATCCCAGATGTTCCCTCCACTAGGGCTGAGGAGCAGTTAGCCAAGAGCCACAGTGTAGAAGGAAAAACACCTCGACAGCAAGCTGTTGCTTATACTCCATTGCCCTTGACCAGAGAGCTTTGCAATGTTCGTCTCTCCTGAAGTATCATTGAACCATACAAACGAAATAAAGGACTTAGGGCTTAGGAACGTCAGCTCATATTAGTAATCACAGCCTTGCCAAGAGGCGATCCTTCTACAAATGTAATTGCAAGGGCAAAATTGTCTCTTCTCCTTTTACAATAAGATGTGAATGTAAAAATCATAAAAAAAAAAAAACACAGTGAGCATTAGGTTTAAATGAAGCCAGCTTGGAGGTGGGCAGACAATGGAGTTTGACTTTCTGTTTGGTTTCGGCTGGGAGGCCTGAGGACTGTCAAGGTGAAAGAGTGCCTTCAGCTTGGCCTTCGGCCATCACAAGGTCATTTGTGAAGAGGATGGGTCGCTAAAGAGCTGGGGGTGAGGTGATAGGCCCCCAGAGGTCCACACCTGAGACCTCAGCAATCAGTTCACTCAGCACCAGGTGGGGAGAGATCTCAGCCTTCTAGTCAGGGGAAAACAGAGAGGCCTGATGTACGACTCCAGGTCCAGCATTAATGTTGTTTCTGCATACTACTCTGAATGGCTTTGGGCAAGTCGCTCCCTTCATATTCCTCATCCTCAGAATGGAATACTAATAAGTCCTGCTACGTCACTCACATGACCTTGACAATAAGTTTGAATACACACTGCTTTTAACCTATGAAGTACTTCGCAAGTACAAGATGGTAGCCTCTCCCCATTCTCACCTGTTTCTTCCATTCTCTACAGGGATTTTAAAAAGTCATAAGGATGCTCTTTCTCACATTAATGGTACGCTGCTCAGTGAATATCCCCTGGGTGTCTTGCAAAGCCTGTGTTCTCCTTCCAGTGCATACCTATGATAAAGTTAAATTTATAAATTAGACAAGAGATTATCAATAACTGATCATGAAATAATTATAACATGCTATGATAAAAGCTATGTGAATAGCTTCTCTCTCTCTCTCTCTCTCTCTCTCTCTCTCTCTCTCTCTCTCTCTCTCTCTCCTATATCTATCTTTCTACCTCCTCATGAAGATGTGAGATGATGAGATGGAGTGAGGCAGGTCACCAAGCCTTTCCTATGTTCCATGGCTGCAATCTTTGCAATTTGAAGTATGGCAGCAAGACTAGTGTGGCTGTCTTTATCTTTCTCCACAATTTCATGAATAGAAGCCTGATTTTAACCATAGGTCTTAGCAGGCCTACTATACATTTTGTTCTTTATTGAGAACATTTATATTTTCACCTAAAGGAGGTACTTTGCTGATTTTCTTTGGCAGATTCAAACTTTCAGCAGCACTACCCTTGTATGGGGGCTGAGAGTTAGTAAATAAAATAGGGTTATTTGAACACAAAACTAGCAAAATCACAATAGTCAATTTGATAACCAAGACAGCTCCTCAGTGACTAATGAATGGGTTGTATATACAGCATGGATTCATGGGACAAAAACATGACTGAAGTCCTGACTGGGACAGAGGGGGGGGACGACTATGTGAGATTCCATTATACAACTCCAAATGGCACATAACTTAAAAAAAAATTTTTTTCTGGAATAAATAACCTGCTTACTATTATTTTTTATTTTTTTATTTTTTTTTAATTTTCATTTTTTATTGATGCTTTGTATATTTCATACATCATTTTCCAATTCAGTTCAGGCATATTTCCCTTTCCCTTCCCCCCACCCCAGCCCACCCCATCCCAGCATGCATTCTGCCATAACTGTCCTGCATCTTTCTCTGTTTATTTTTTTCAGTTTTTAACAATAAGTGATAATTTATGAGTACAAGCATCCTTCATGTAAAACCAATTTGCAAGCAGTTTTGCTTCTCATCCACCTGTGCTTACTATTATTTATTATTGAGTAAATAATCTGCTTACTATTCATAGACTGCAGTTGACTGTGGGTAATTGAAACTCCAGAAAGTGAAACCATGGACAGGGCTTATTACACTGAGGATTAAGACTCCAACATACAACTATCACAGAAAAATGAAAGTCAGTACATAACAAAGATATACCAGTGATAGCTCATGTGGAGAGCACATTGGATGGAGGATATACTCATTACTTTTCTCAATGCTGTGGCAAAATACCTGACAGAAGACACCTAACGGGAAAGATTATTTTGAGCCATGCTGAGCCATGTTTCAAGGCATTTGAGTTCGTCATGGTGGGGAAGGGATGGGGCTGACAGCAGCTCAGTCCATAGCAGCAGTATACATCGGCAACTTCTCATGTGGCAGCCAGAACAGGAACAATGAACGTGAGGAAGCAGAGCAGGGCTAGAAACCGCCAGGGCCCGTCTCCCGGAGCACAGCCATCAGCTAGGCCCCACCTCCCAGGTCTTTCACAACTCCCGGAAGCACAGCCTCAGAGCAGGGCTAGAAACCTTCAGGGCCTGTCTCAGGGATGCACAGCTAGGCCCCACCTCCCAAGCTAGGCCCCACCTCCCAAGCTAGGCCCCACCATCTCCCAAGCTAGGCCCCACCTCCCAAGCTAGGCCCCACCTCCCAAGCTAGGCCCCACCTCCCAAGCTAGGCCCCACCACCTCCCAAGCTAGGCCCCACCTCCCAAGCTAGGCCCCACCTCCCAAGCTAGGCCCCACCTCCCAAGTGTTTCACAACTCCCCAAAGCACAGCCTCAGCTTCAGGTGAAGATAAAGGTGTTCAAACACTTGAGCTGTGTGGACATTTCAAATTCAATGCTCGACATGCAGCAATGGCACAAAATTATTTTGTTTTCCTCTTTTTTAAAAAGTTGAAGAAAAGACTGGATCACATATGCAAGCATTCAATATATAGTCAGTGAATGAGAATTGGAATTAGAACTCTGGGGAATCTCCCAGCTTCTTGTTGACAAACTGGTTTCTCTCTCTGGCCCCTTTCCACCATTATAACCCCAGGAGAGGGAGCCAGACAGTTTAATATCCAAATAAAATAATGTTTTACTGATGCTCTTTGAAGATTTTGACATCTGTGGTTATGATCTTTATCTTTACAGAAAATGAACTGAATCCCAAGACTTCTCACCAGCCCAAAGCGGGAGCTTCGAGGGTGGAGAAGAAAGGAAGAGAGAAAGAGAAAGAGGGAAGGAGTCTGTTTCTGGCACCACAAGAAGCTGCCCTAGGAGAAAATGGAAGCTTCCTCCCTCCAAGGCGGGGACATAGCTGGACAGATAGAATAGAAACAGAGCAACAGCGTCTCCCTCGGCAGGTCCCGGAAGTGTTCGAGGGCATGGCAAACGGGGAGAGTCCTTCAGAGTCAGAGAGAAAGGCTCCGGGTGTTCAGTGGAATGTGACAAAGGAGCTGGGAGCAGGGTCTGGGGTTACAGGAAGGTCACAACTGGCCTCAGGAAGCGCTGTCCTTCACAGCAGGAGGAGGCAGAGATGACTAAGGTAGAGGACTTGGTTCTTCATGGCTAGACCAAGCAAGCTGCTCTATCGCAGAGGATTCTGGGACCAGAAAGAAGCCTTGGCGAATGGAACTGTGTATATGGTTTAGACTCTTCTTTGATTTTCTGCAGTTTCCTAAATGGGAAAGTTTCTCCTTAAGAGTTTAATCTTCTCAACTAAGAAAAAAAGAGAAAGTATTTGTCATTTTCATTAAGGGTGGGCTATGCAGAGGGGACAAGTCCCTCTTTGAAGAAGGAATTCCTGAGGCAAGTTCTGTGTTTCCCAACAGCTCCTGAATGAGAAGACATAATAGAAAAAGACACCAGAGTTCCCCAGGAGACTAGAGCCTGAGAACTTTGGGAGCAATAAACTCTTAACCACTATCAAATTGCTTCCAAATGTTATGGGGAAACTGAGTCATGAGACCATGACACACAGAGAAGGCACCCAGAGACTGAGTGGAGAACTCAGGAAAAGTTTATCCATGCTGTCAGCCCTGAGCAGAGTTTCCTCCTGGACAGGAGGAGATAGTTAGAGCCAGGAGATGGTGAGCAACGTTCAGGAAATTGTACCATTGTGCCTTGGTTTCAACGGCTGACAGGGAGAATGAAGCCGTAAGGGCCTCCTAGGCCTCCCCGTGGCTGTTGGAGGTCCCTCTCATCTCTCAGTCTCTCATAAAACCCAAAATCAATCCCTCCTATTCTGGGCAAGGACCTGGTGGGGTAACATTTTCTGGGTGGCCTGACAACTCATGCCTGAGATTTGGATTCCATAATCTTTCTTCTCTCTTTCTCTCTCTCCTTCCCACCCTCCCAGTCTGCCAACAGGATATAGACTGATTACACAGGCTATAGCTAAAGAGTTTTGATCCTGAGGTCAACAGGCAGGTGGCACATCTTCCAATCATCCACCCACACGCCCTATCTCAGCCAAGTGTTTCAATGGCCGTAGCTCAAGGGGCCATACTTAGTTGGGCTTCAGGGGATTCAGGCCATTGCACCAGAATGTTACAGGAAACTGAGGCATGCATGGGACCTGCCATGCACAGAGAAGACACCAAGAGACTCACATGGAGAAACTGGGAAAAGTTTATTTCACATGGTGGACTTGAGTGGCATTTCCTCCTGAAAAACTCAAGCCCTGAGCTCAACTTCTTCCCAGTTTTTATACTCATTGGGGGATGGGTTTACATTTCAGTCAGTTTGACTGTAGACCAGAGAAGATCAGGCACAGGGTGGGGCCAGTCATCTTGACCAACAAATTGCTAGAGTGAAATTCCTTAAGGATAATCATGTCTTATAGAAGCAGAGGCAGGGGTAAAGAAAACACAGGAAATGTCAGAGGAGGAGAAGGCATTCATCATGCCTCTGGCTAGGGCTACAGAAATGAGGCAGCTATTTCCTAGAATAGCTTTTCCTTTTTATGTGTGGAATTTTACTAATGTTGGTTTTTTTCCATATTACAAGGACCCAATGAGAGAAGCATTCCTGACAATGAAACAGAGATCATTCTAGAAAGGTTGGGTGACCTGTCAGTCAATCACAGCCCCCCATTTGCTGAATTTGGCCTGAGGTAAGGGTGGGCCATGAAGAAAAGAGTGAGGTTATCGCAAAGCATGTTCAAATCACAGACTGAATAGCTCAAAGAGGGGCCTGAAGAGTCAGTTTGTCTGATTAAGGAAGTGTCCAGGATCTAGCAAGAAATCCTGTGGTTCTCTTTCACACACAAAAAAAAAAAAAGAATCCATAAGTAAATCACCCAGTTTGATGGGTAATCTTCACTGTTGACTTGACTAGGTTTTAAATTACCTTGAAGATCAATTGGGCACATGCATGGGTACATCTGTGAGGGTATTCCCAGAGAAGACTAACTGAAGGGATTATGGAACACCCTGAACATAAGTGATACCATCCTATGGGTTGCAGTCCCAGACAAAATAAAAAGGAGAAAAGGAAAAAGCCAACCTGGCACTACCCAGGCTTTCTCTGCTTTCTGGTTCACCATGACATGAACTGCTCTGCTCCACCACAGCCTCTCTACCATGATGGATGGATGCATGTGAAACTGAGCCAAAATAAATGCTTACTATCTTATATTGTTTTTCTGTCAGGTATTTTGTTAACAGTGACATGACAATAACTAGCATACCCTAATGATGGCCTGAATATTATGGGAGTAACCATGCACTCTTTAATTGGATTTAAGGTCCACTTCATAAGATGGAGCTCATAGCTGACACTGATGTCAGGCTTAGGAACCTGAGGCTAGACACGTCATAGGACATAGAGGAGAGCCTAGCATGAGTTTTCTATTAAATAGTTATAGTATTAAAGTGACTACTAATAATTTGTTGCTATAAGCATAGATTAATGATCCTTCAACTCTCACCAGAGAAGTTTCCTTAAGGAACAGTAGTGATTAACACAAAAACCTACAACTGGCCAACAGGCAAGTAATGAGAGGTTGCAGAGCGCTTATCCCTGCGTAGGACACCTATGTCAAACTTCTGTCTCCCGAGGCTCAGGGATCATTGTAGAAGAGGGGGCACAAAGACTGTAAGAGCCAGAGGGGGTGGGTGAAGGTCAATTACTCATACAAACTCAGAACAATGGTGAACAAGGTCCATGCAAGCTCAAGCCAGACAAAATTCCAGTATAGACGGGGAAGTGGATAGGAAACACCAATCTAACCTAAGGAAATCATGGCTGCTGGGAGGAAGAGAGATACTATCTCATAGGGATGGGACTCTTGGTAGGGTAACCAGGCTCCAGTGGACGGAACCACACTGAAGGACATTTGGGGACACAGATTAGACTCTGTAGGCCTTATATATACAAAGTTATTGCAGGAAAGGTCAAGCAGAAGCAGGATACTGGGGATGTGCAGAGGCAGGCTTCTTCCCTTCTGGGTCCGGATTCGGAGGCTTGAGCTGGTTGGACCAGGCTGTAGCCCAGTAAAATACCTGCTGCCTGTGCACTCCCAGTGCACTCAATCCCCCCAACACAATAGAGCACATTAAGTTGGGCAGTGGGCAGTAAAGGGAGGCACAGATAGGGGAGGAGATCTGAATACCATCAAATTATACTCTATGAAAATTACAAAAATTCAGTAAAGAATAACTCCAAGATAGTATCGTTTCCTAGACCATAGAATGGACAAAAGCAATGTTCCTTCATGGGCTCCTCAGAGAGTCCCAGGAGCCTATGGTCATCAGACAAAATACAGGATTCCCAGTTAAACTGGATTTCAGATGAATGAGCAATAATTGTTGATATTAATATACAAGATATAATATTTGTTTATCTGAAATTAAAGTTTAGCAGGAGATCCTCTGTTTTAAAACAATTTCCTCCTAGACAAAACCTTCCTATGATACAGGATACTAAAAGGGAGGTGGACAGCAGGGTGTTCTAAGGGGAGGAGAAACATTTAAACAATTCAGTAGATTCTTGGGAATTCCCTGAAACCCAGTAGGCCCTACTTTCCCAAGCAAATATGAACCCTAAGGACTGCTGGGAGATACTCTAAGACAAGCTGAGCTGCTTAGAACTGGCTCAGACCAGAGCTACCTGGAAAGGACACTCTCCAGCATGCCAAGCTGTCTGCAGGTTGTGTAATGAGCTCCCAATTTCCTGCTTTCCTGGCTGTCGTCCATGCTAGGGTAGGCTTCTGGTGATGCAGCTATCTTTGAATCATTTCTGCATCTGGAAGTAACTCCTTGCTCATAGTACTGTAAGTAACCCAATAAATTCATTGCTTCACCAAGTTGGACTTTGGTGGTACCCTTACTTTGGTCTGTTGTTAGTAACCCTATCTGGGGGGTGAGTAAACACTTGTTCACATCCCCCCAGGAATAATGTCACACAGTAGACATACTTATGTCATAAAGGTTATCCATTGTTTATCTGAAATTAAAGTTCAGCAGGAAATCCTCTGTTTACTTGCTAACTCTGGTAGCCACCAGTAGTTGTTACGTTTCAAGTTATAAAACATGGCCAAGGCAGACTGACTGCTTGTAGAGATTGCCAAATGATGTGACCTTCCATGTGGTTGTCTGGGTTGCTTCAAGGGTTGCTTAGCTCTTCCTAAATGTGCCAGTGCTTTGGGCTGCCATTTGTGGATATCTGATCCAACTGGTTTAACTAGAAGAACATTTTTTTAACCCTAGGCCTGGGAGTCCAAGGACAAGCTGTGCACCACCGCAGTGTGAGTGGGGTTGTATGCTACTGAAGACAGTCCGCACCACTTTGGTCTGCTCTGTCATCCTCAGTGTTGACTCCACTTTGGACCAAGAGCAAAATGGTGGCCACAGTGCCTCACATGGCCTCCAGATGTGGCCACGTTAGTGGCATAATTTCTGAGATGTCAGGCAAAGGAAAGGACAAAAGAATAAGAGCTATTCAAGGCCCCAGAGCACCGTATGTACTTAGGTTTGTGGCCAGTGAAGATTATGAAAAGAAGTACAGAACAGAGTCAGCAAGTAAGTCTATCAGGTGAAGAAAGTTATACTATTCACACAGGAAGAATAACAACAAAAGTGAATGCAGAAGCAGGGTTTATATTCATCAACACTGGCTGATGAGTATTAGTTAAAACAAGTGCTTTGTGGGCCTGTCTGAACCAAAACCTTGAATCCTGAATGATGGGCTGGAAATTCTTGGTTTTCTTCTTCTACCTTTGGGAAATTTCCTATTCCTAATAAATTCAGCACAAGCAAACTCAGGGGCAGTTTTCTCTCTGCATTACAAAGGAAACACTCTGGTTGACTGATGGAAATACTTCCCTGCTGAGTCATCTCAGCAAATGAGATACCACATGAACTTGACCCTTATTTTGCTTGGTTATTTGAGTCTCTTGTATAAGTCACCCCCCATAAAATTGAGGACCATTTATCCAGGAACAAAACTATAAGATCAGTATATTAACTTTTCAAATGTCATTTAAAGGCAGTTCCTTGAAGACTGTTGCCAAAGGGTGCATACTTTAACACGGCAAAAGAATGTTAGGAAAATATATTCCGGCAGCTCTAGTCTAGCACTCCTAGACCTCCCCAAATTAAAAGGCATATGGAAATCACATTAATATTCTGAAATATCAAATCCTAAATCAAATATTGAAGAGTCAATGTCCTAGCCAGGCATGGGGGAGCACACCTTTAATCCCAGCACTTGGGAGGCAGAGGCAGGTGGATCTCTGTGAGTTCAAGGCCAGCCTGGTCTATAGTCTACATAGTGAGCTCTAGGCCAGCTGGAACTAAAGAGAGGCCCTGTCTCAAAAAGACAAAAAAATTTCAGTGTCCAATTTTTTGACCTGTGAGGCCAGAGTTAACAGAGATAATAAAAATCTTTGAAGAAAGAAAGAAAGAAAATTAGGGCTGGAGAAATGGCTCAAATGTTAAGAGCACTGGCTGTTCTTGTAGAAGACTTGGGTTTAATTCCCAGCACCCACATGGTGGCTACCAACCATCCAATTTCAGGGGAGTATGCCACCTTCTTCTGACCTCCACAGACATTGCACAACATAGGTGCACTTACACACATGTAGGCAATATACTAATACACATAAAATAAAAATAATAAATAAAATATTTTTTAAAAATTTAAAATCATTCTGGTTTCCTACTAATGTTCCTTAAGGAGTTCACATTTAGACAGGAGCATACACAATAAAATTTGTTCATAAGCAACTTCATGATATCCATTGTTTCCCAGAGGGTCACAAACTGATCTTTTTGTTCCCCCAAACACCTGCATTTACTCTCAAAGCACTGTTGGTGGTGCTTTTGGGCCACTTTGCCTCTTGCGGGAAGGGGCTACTTAGTTGGGTCTGTGTAGCTATCACAGAACATCACAGACTGGGGAATGCATACAGAACAAATATTTCTTCCTCACAGCTCTGGAGGCTGGGAAATCCAGGTAGATGTGTTATATCTGGTGATGGCTTTGCTGAGTTATCCCATAATAGAAGATGGAAGTTAACCATGTATTCAAGAGCCAGGTAGAAAGGATGGAAAGGGGAAGGATGGTAAAGTCACTTAAAAAGAAAGATCCTGCCTTAGGTCTATTTGTAGAAACAGCACAGGGTACTAATCTCCTCTAGCTTGGCTTTGGTTTGAACTTCTGGTCAGCAAAGCTGAGACTTCTGGCAGTGAGCAATGTAGACAGGTGAATGGAGTGTGGGATGATCCAGTTGGAATTAGGGGCTAGTTCTCAGCTAGCATCCCTCAGGGCACAAAGTGGAAATTGTGGGATTCCTCTGATCCCACCCTAAGAGGGAAAAACATGGCCCAGGCACATGACGCTAGGCGGAGCAGCAGTATACAGTGGTGCAAGACTTCGGGCCTGTGTGATTGGCTCTGGGAGATGACATCATTTTGCTTGTAAAAGTGACTTGCAGTAGGAAATAAATTGAATTCTCCATTACCATCATTACACAGAATTCCCAGTCCGTTATTTTGTGTGTATACAGGCTGAAGGAGGCCTGGATTTTGAGTGTCAGTGGCTAGTGGGTTGGACAGGGGTCTATCAGATCACCAACCTGGTAAGCTACTGTGGGGTTGGACAGAGACCAATCAGGTCACCAACCTGTGGAGTGGATTGTGAATGGGTGTATGCTGAAGATAGGCCATCGGCCATCAGCCTGAAATTCCTTTCCAGAGATCAGCAGTCTTTGGACAGGTGGGAAAGCACAGCCAGATGCCAGGCATTCCATTTCCCAGGCTGAGGACCTGAGTTGGAAGTACCTCTGAGGTTGGGTTATGAAAGTGACCAACTGACCTCTGCGCTGAGGGATCAGTTCCCCACAGTGACTGCAGGTAGCCACTGTGCTCCCCTTCCCTTAGCAGGACTGCACTGTGCCTGCTCATAATAAGAGAAACTTCCTACAGATGAAGCTTGTGGCTGGCTTGGGGATCTCAGGCTTGATCTCCTTGGGTTTGACTAGGGCCTTAATGCTTTGGCATGGACCCTCATGGCCTTGTCATTGTTGGCCTGCATCTTCCTTAACTCCTTTTCAATGTATTTCTCGGTAAAAGTCATGTAACTTGGGAACATAAAGTCTATGACTTAAGAGTTTCATATCTTCATAATCATGTGTTTGTTGATGTCATTTCTGCATCATTTTCAGGACTGGTTGTATATGATACAGTTCTTAGGCATCATCATGTCTGTCTATAACCCTCAGTTCCCAAAGTGCTTGGGACCAGAAGAACCAGTCACTTTTCTAAGAAACCTACCCTTATGTGCTGGATAGCTTTAGTGTCAACTTGACACATCTGGGTTGAGGGAGCCTCAACTGGGGAATTGGCTCCATTGGACTGGCCTGTGGGCACATATGTGGAGTAGTCTTGATTGTTGAGCAATGTGGGAGGGCCCAGCCCACTATGGGTTGGTACCACCCTGGGCAGGTTGTTGTGTACCGTATAAGAGGGCAGGCTGGGCATGGGCCAGGGGAACAAGACAGTAAGAAGCATTCCTCCATGGCCTGTGCCTCAGCTCCTGCCTCCAGGTTCCTATCCTGAGTTCCTACCTTGGACTCCCTTAGTGATGAACTACAACCCAGGAGATGTGAGCTGAATAAACCCTTTCCTCACCAAGTTGGTGTCAGTCAGAGTATTTTGTCACAGCAATGGAAGAGAAACTAGAACACCTTATGATAATGAAACTATGCTACTAGCAGCAATGTTAATCAATCCATGAGGGCAAAGGCTTTATGACCTCCTCTCCTCCTAAAGGAACCGTCTCTCAACAGGGGTGCACCGAAGTTAGTAAGATTCTAACACATCGAGCCAGCGAGACGGCTCTGCTGTGGCACTTGCCACAAAGCCTGAGAGGCTAAGCTCATTCCCTGGGACCCATGTGGTGGAAGGAGACAACTGACTCCAACAAGTTGTCCTCTGATCTCCACATGAATCTCCATGTCACATGAAATTTGGAGGACACACAGAGACCCACAGCAGAAGCGTTTAAAGAAGCCAGTGAGCTAGTTTCACTAAGTACGCCTAGAGCTAGTCTTATTTCTGCCTCGCACAATACTTATGACCTTGGTAAGTGGAATTTCCTGGGTTTCAAGTTTCTTGTAAAAGAAAAGATGAGATTCAGCCCCATGCTGCAGAAAACCCAACCACAGTGCTTATCTAAAGAAGTTTAATTTTCTCAAAAATGTAACCTCCTGGGCAGGTGCTGCCCCTTCTGCATCATCAGCACCCCTGCTCCTCCCTTCTTTGCTGGCTGCCACCCTCAGCCTGTGACTTTCATCCTCAATATTTGCTATCTTTTGGTGGTTAGAGCCTGCACCACCTCCAGGCTCAGAAAAAGAAATAGTGGGAAGTGGGAAAGAGGAAAATCAGCTTCCCTACAAAGCTGGGAGATTATATCTACACACATCTTAGAACTGAGCTGTATCACCTGCTGGTCCCTAGGTACAAGTGTATTGAGAAATGTGCTATTTCGCCTGGCACATTGCAACTTCAAGAAAATGAAATTTCAGTCAATGCAGAAGAAGAGTAAAATAGATGCTTCACAGATAGCAATGTCCACTACAAGAATAACATGAATTTAGGCTTCTCTATCCTCCCATTCATACTTGATAAACACATATGGGGGCCTGGGAGTACAGCTCAATGATGGAGTTCTTGGAAGCCCTTGGATTCCATCCCTAGAACCAAAACAAAACCAAAAAATAAACCCAAATATATATTGCATACCTCCTATATCTCTAGTCAGCCTTCTAGGTGCTAGGGATGTCCTATACTATCTATGAATATAATTGTTTGAGGGGTGACTGATTGGCTTGAACCAATAGCCAAACAATGTAATCCTGACAGAGAAGGATTACTTTGTCATTCAACTGAAAGCAGTGCCCTACAATAAAAAGTGGTTGGTAAGGACTGTCTCAACAGTCAAATTGCATCTGAATTATAAGTTATGCCTGCCTGATTTCCCTGACTTCTCTGGTTCGGTGTCTTAAATGACCCTTCTTTATTCTGGACCTTTATCCAAGGAAAATTATCTTGAACAGCATAATTCAAGATCCCAATTTCAGAGCTTCTTCTGATCTTTTGGCTAGGCTGACACCTCCTACCTGTCTCCACAGCAATCTTGACAGTATTACAGTCCAGACAGTATGTCTCAGGTAATGTGTATCCATCTCATTATTTAAACAAAAGTGCAGCTGAGAAGTCTGGAGCCTTCCTTCATGGACCACTACTTCCAGGGTACAGTAGTACATGCCTCTAGCAAAGCAGTTGCAAGATAGAACAGAAAGGGCATTTAAGCCCACACTAATTTTAAAATCCTCTTCAACATTCTCTTTGGAACTCTGATTTTGCTTCTGGGAACCAGGTCTTGGAACAGGGTCTAAAATGTAGAAAACTTTGAAGTAGCAGGCTTCGCTGCTGTAGGAATGACTTTCACAATATGGACATATTCTGGACAAATGACTTTTATCTAACCTTGCAAACAAAAAGTTAATCCCAGCTTATTTATGTTGACAAGCTCACTGAGCCTTGAGCTACTCTTGTAAGCTAAACAGCTTTAATTCCTCATAACCCTTCCTTGCCCTAGACCTAGAATAATGTGTGTTTGGGTGTGTGCGTATGGTGAATATCAGAAGTGCTACAAACACAGAGGTAAGTCAGGAACTTGGCCCCAGCAGCTGCAAAGGCCAGACATGTGGACCCTTAATGCCTACTTTGTCTGCCCTACATTTCCAAGCCTGTTTTTTAAGAATAGCCTTTCCCTCATCTACACTGCTGTGTTTCATGCTTACTGTCTCCATTGTGTACTAGGTTTACTTTTGTTTGAATTCATTTTCTATTTACAATGACATGAATAAATGGTGTGTGTGTGTGTGTGTGTGTGTGTGTGTGTAAGAAAGAGAGAGAGAGAGAGAGAGAGAGAGAGAGAGAGAGAGAGATTGGTTTTTTCCACGTTATTTTACCTTTTATTTTCTGTGCTCTGTATTTTCTAAATTATGGATATTTAATCCAAGATTGCTTGTGGTAAATTATATTGTGGCTTTTCTAATCCAGACAACCAGACCGATGGCCTTTTTGAAAAGAGGAATTCACTCTGAGCACTATCATTTGGCCTACAGATTATAATTTTTAAAAAATGGCCAAAGGAATGTTTAAAAAGATATTAAAATTGGGCTGGAGAGATGGCCTAGTGGTTAAGAGCGCTGAATGCTCTTACAGAGGACCCAGGTTCAATCCCCAGCACCCACATGACAGCTGAGAACTGTCTTTAACTCCAGTTCTGGGGGAATCTGACACCCTTTTCTGACTTCTGCGGCATTGTACAACATGGGTGCACAAACCTACCTGCAGACAGTACATTCATACACATAAAAAATAAAAAAAAATAAAAATATTTAAAAAGTCAGTTTAAAAAAGATATTAAAATTAAGTACTCAACCCACAAAGAGTCAATAACCTCCTTAATCTATATAATTATTGGAAGTTGGATGACTTCTCTGATACATGTAAGGCTAATATTTACTCCAGAAGTTTTATGAATGGTGAGTCCTGCCAAAATGAGATCATATTAACCAGATAAAAATTAATTTTTTAAATTCATTAAGATCAAAGGGTATTATTAAAGTGTCACATCATTTAAAGTAATAATCTGAATAGGCTCTGCCTTCTTTATGATCACTAATAAAGACAATAATATTCAGGAAAACTCAGGTCTCTTCAGTGAGAAAAGGGACTAAATCTAACAAGATCTTTTTCATCACAATCATTCATGAAGAGAGGGAAAAAAAACCGATGTTCTAGAAAGAAAAATAAGATAAATGTATTTGTATGCATTTGTCTTAGAAAGAGGTAACAAGAACATTGGCCTGTATGTGTTTGACCTAAATCTCAAAGAAAAAAAATTGACTGTTTTCTGCATTCAAGCAGGGCTTAAAGTTAAACTGGGGGATAAAAAAAAAAGACCTCTAATGGGAAATATCAGTCAGAGTATTCTATTACCCCACAACAGTGATTTATTTATAAGTGAGATGGTAATTGGAAATTTGTCATGTTCTGTTTGAGCTCACTGAGAAGCTGGGATTCAGCCCTCCCACTTCTGGCCCCAGCCTGTTTGTCTCAAAATAGCTTCCAAATATCCTGAGTCAGGCTGGCCTCATGACTTTGTGACCAAGAGGTAGACATAAAAGAGCCCTGTAGAAAAGGCATCATGTCCTTAAGAACAGCTTATAGAATGCTCTATTTTGCCTCAACAGTGTGCTTGAGTGGGAACCTCTCACTAAAGTCACTCCTTCAGGCTACAGGAGAACTGGAGCATCCATAGGTTTGCTGTACTCCAAAATGCATCCTAAGATGCACACTAAGACAATAGAAGACTTCCAGCTCATCCTTAGTAGCTCAGCTCCTTTCTCATAGATTATCTTAGATTTATCAGTGCTGAAAATTCGATTTATCTATAAATGAAGCTTCAAAACCAGATATAAACACACTCTGTGCCCGGCCACCCAGGTGGGTTTGTGCTGTGCAGGCCATTGGTGGCCCACCTTTGCAGCCCCCCAACACTAGAACCATAGAGAGGAACTGTGAGCATGGATAGAAGGTCAGCCAGGGGCACACACTGTGTGCCCAGCACCCAGGTAGGTTTGTGCCATGAAGGCCATTGATGGCCCACCTCTGCAGCCGCCGCCCAACACTAGAACCATAGAGAGGAGCTGTGTGCATGGATAGAAGGTCAGACAGGGGTGCACACACTCCGTGCCTAGCTGCCCAAGTGGGGGCCAGTGTGCGGGCCAAAGGATTCAAACACCCCCACACCCCCCACCTCCATCCCCTGCTCAAGCTACTGATACTGTGGTAGGAAATATAAACTGCTGGAGCTGCAGTTTACTGCTGTTGGGAGGATCCAGCAGTGTCAGTGACTCAAGGCTACATAGCCAAAACTGAGGAAGAAACCAACAGGAAGCAAACTGAGTGACCAACCAGTCCTCCGTATTAACATTTGAGATTAGCAACAGAAGGGAATCAAATAAACAAAGGGGGGAAAAACAACAACAAACAATACACATGCCAAAACACAATAGAAAACAACAATATGGGAAAAGCTCAAAATAAATCTCCTGGAACTCAACCAATCCTGTAGAAAATCCCAACAACTTTCCCTGGACAGAAACCAAGACATCAACCTTAGAAGAACAACTGTAGACATATTCAAAGACTATAAAGAACAAATCAGAGAACTAAAGGGAGAGAATGAAAAACTCATGAAGGAAGTAGAAGGAAAGAATGATAAACTCTGGAAAGAACTAAAAGGAGAGATTGACAAACTCAGAAAAGAACTAGAGGAAGAGAAATACAAACTCTGAAAAGAACTAGAGGGAGAGAATGACAAACTCTGAAAGGAAGTGGAAACATTGAAAAGATCTCAGGCTGAAAGGAAGAGAAGAAACTGACCAGCAAAGCAAGGAGCTACAAGAAAAGAATGAAAAGCTTGAAAAGGAAGTGGAAATACTGAAAAAAAAATCACAGGATGAAATAAAAAAGGAAATTGAACATTCATCCAATCAGCAGGAAAGGATAGGGAAAAGCCTCAAAAGCAGAATGGATGAAGAAGGAAAAAGAATATCAGACCTACAGGATAACACAGGGCAGCTAGAAACCTCAAGTAAAGATTATGAAAAATTTAAGAAAACACAAGAGTGGAACAACCAGGAAATGTGGGACACTATGAAAAGACCAAACCTCTGCATCATAGGGATAGAGGAAGGAGAAGAATCCCAAGAGAAAGGTATTGATCAGCTCTTCAACAGAATAATAGTAGAAAACTTCCCCAAACTGAAAAAAGAAAAACCCATATAAATACAAGAAGCACATAGAACACCAAATAGACAAGAACAGAAAAGAAATTTCCCACGTCATATCATAGTTAAAACACTAAATGCTCAAAACGAGGACAAAATACTAAAAGCAACAAGAGAAAAACAAGTTACATATAAAGGAAAACCCATCAAAATCACAGCTGACTTCTCAGTGCAAACTATGAAAGCCAGAAGAACATGGACCAAAGTATTCCCAGTACTAAATGACTTTAGATGCAAACCCAGATTACTATACGCAGCAAAAATGTCAATCATAGTTGAAGGAGAAAGAAAAATCTTTCATGACATAAACAAAATGAAAGAACACATATCAAAAAAAAAAAAAAAAAAACCTTCAGAAAATACTTGAAAGCAATCCAAAGCACGAGGAAAGGAGCAACTATCCTTAGCGACCAAGAGAGAAATTACCAAAAGCATAACAGAGTAAATAAAATACCTAACCAAGGAATGCAAATGAAAAATATTTGAAAGCCGGGCGTGGGGGCGGCACGCCTTTAATCCTAGCACTTGGGAGGCGCAGGCAGCGGGATCTTTGTGATTCAGGCCAGCCTGGTCTACAGAGCAAGTCCAGGACAGCTGGGGCTGCAGGGAGACCCTGTCTCAAAAGCACACAAAAAAAAAAAAAAAAGAAAAATATTTGAAAGGAAACAACACACATTTCAATAATAACCTTAAACATTAATGGGCTAAAATCCCCAATAAAAAGACATAGACTGGGAGAATGGATTAGGAAACAGAATCCATCTATATGATGCCTCAAAGAAACCATCTCACCCTCAAAGGACGACAGCACCTTAGAGGATGAAAGGATGGAAAAAAAATATTCCAAGCAAAATGGCTACCAAAAAGCAAGCAGGAGTGGCTATTCTAATATCAGACAAAATAGACCTCAGGGGTAAAATTATCAGAAAAGACAAAGATGGCCATTATAATCCTTATCAATGGAACATTAACAAAGAAAATTTCAAAATATTTATGTACCAAACTCTGGTGACAACTTATAAACACAATCTTCAGGACCTCAAGGACACAGATTAATCCCAGCATGTAAGAGTGGGGGACTTCAATACCCCACTGGCCACCTGGACGGTTAAACTGGACAAAAAAAAAAGAAAGAGACACATCATGAACAATACAGTACACCAAAAGACCTCACAGATATCTACAAATATTCCCTTGAAACACCAGAGAATATACTTTCTACTCAGCGCCTCTTGGAAAATTCTCCAAAATTGACCACATACTGGGACACAAAAGGAAACTCACACAAATACAAAGGATTGAATTATTCCATGCATTCTATCAGTCCAAGTCAGTAATAAAGCTCATATTAACAACAGGTAAGCCCTACTAACTATAAAGAACACATGGAGACTAAAAAACACATCCAGAAAATGAATGGGTCAGAGAAGAAATAAAGAATGAATAAAAGCATTCCTGAAACAAAGCAAAAATGACAATACAACACAATCAAAACCTGTGGCGATACATAAAATCAGTCCTGAAGAGGGAAACATATTCTAGCCCTATAGTGCCCACATTAAAAAAACAGAAATAGATGGGCTGCAGAGATAGCCTAGCGGTTAAGAGCGATCTCGAACCAGCTCTTTACAGAGGACCGGTTCGATCCCCGCACCCACATGGCGGCTGCTAAGAACCGTCTTGAAACTCCAATTCCAGGAGAACTCCAGTTCCCAGGGGACTCCGACCCCTTTTCTGAACTCCGCGGCGTTGCCACGACACGGGTGCAAACTTGCATTGCAGACAGTACATTAAGACACATACAGAAATAAATAACATTAATAAAAAAAAAAAAAAATTTAAAAAAAAAAAAAAAAAAAAAACAGAAAGAGAACAAATAAACGATCTAACACTGCAGGTAAAAACACTTGAATGACAACAACAAATGAACCCTCAACCCAACAGACAGGAAAAAATAACAAAAATCAGAGCAGAAATCAATGAAATAGAAACAAAGAAAACAATACATAGAATCGATGAATCCAAAAGTTGGTTCTTTGAAAAGATAAAAAAAATAGACAGACCTCTAGCCCAATTAACCAAAAGAAAGAAAGAGCAACTCCAAATCAATAGAATCCATGATGGAAGGGGAAACATCACAACAGACAAAGAAAAGATCCAGACAATCATATGGGAATACTTCAAAAACCTATACTCTACTAAATTTGAAAACCTAAGAGAAATGGATGAATATCTGAAATCCTGGGATTCACCAAAGCTTAACCAAGAAGATATTGACAGCTTAAACAGACCCATAATACTTGAGGAAATTGAAGATGTAATAAAAAGTCTCCCAACTAAAAAAAGTCCAGGCCCAGATGGTTTCACAGCAGAATTCTATAAAACATTTAAAGAGGTCTTACAACAATTAATACTCAAACTTTTCAGAAGGATACAGACAGAAGGAAATATACCAGATTCCTTCTATGAAGCCAGCATCACTCCTACCAAAACCAGGCAAAGACACAAACAAGAAAGAAAACTAGAGACCCACATCATTGATGAACACAGATGCAAAAATTCTCAACAAAATTCTTGCAAATTGTATACAGACCCACATCAAAAAGATCATCCATCATGACCAGATTGGATTCATACCAGAGATGCAGGGATGGTTCAACATATGTAAATCAATAAATATCATAAAACACATAAATGGACTTAAAGACAAAAACCACTTGATCATCTCAATTGATGCAGAAAAAGCTTTTGACAAAATCCAGCATCCCTTCATGCTTAAAGTCTTAGAGGGAATTGGACTGGAGGGATCATTCCTCAATGTAATCAAAGCCATACACAAGAAATCCACAGCCAACATCATCCTAAATGGAGAAAAGTTTGAAGCATTCCCATTAAAGGCAGGAACACGACAAGGCTGTCCACTATCACCACTCCTCTTCAATATAGTGCTTGAAATGCTTGCTAGGGCAATAAGGCGAGAAAGTGAAATTAAAGAAGTACTAATTGGAAAAGAGGAAGTAAAACTATCCCTTTTTGCAGATGATATAATAGTTTACCTAAGGGATGCTAAAAACTCCACCAGAAAACTCTTAGAAATGATCAAAAGTTTCAGTAAAGTGGTGGGATACAAAATAAACTAAAAAAATTAGTAGCCTTCCTTTACACCAACAATAAGCAACATAAGGAGAGCTTCCCAATCACAATAGCCTCAAAAAAAATGCCTAGGAATAAACCAACCAAAGACACCAAAGACCTCTACAACAAAAAATTTAAAATCCTGAAGGAGATTGAAAATGACATCAAAAGATGGAAAGACCTCCCATGCTCATGGATTGGAAAAATTAATATAGACAAAATGTCCATTCTACCCAAATTAATATACAGATTCAATGCAATCCCAATCAAAATCCCCATGAGCTTTTTCACAGACTTAGAAAAAAAATCCTTAAATTCATATGGAAAAACAAAAGATCTTGAATAGCTAAAGCAACCCTGAGTGAAAAGTGCGATATTGGGGGAATTACATTACCAGACTTCAAGCTATATTATGGGGCAATAGTCATAAAGACAGCCTGGTACTGGCAAAAAAAACAGAACCATAAACCAATGGAACAAAACTGAAGATCCAAACTTGAGCTCATATAATTTCAGCCACCTCATATTTGACAAATGGGCCAAAAAAGCTCAATGGAGGAAAGACAGCATCTTCAGCAAATGGTGTTGGCAAAACTGGATCACCATTTGTAGAACAAAATTAAACCCCTACCTCTCACCCTGTACAAAAATAAACTCCAAGTTGATAAAAGATCTCAACCTAAAACCTGAAACTCTGAAGGTGATAAAAGAAAAAGTCTGCAGCAACCTACAAGACATAGGTGTAGGAAAAGACTTTCTAAATCAAACAGCAGCTGCACAGGAAATAAGGACAGCAGCTGACAAGTGGGACCTCATCAAACTCAAAAGCTTTTGTACAGCTAAAGAAACAATCAAGGAAGTGAAGAGAAAACCCACAGAGTGGGAGGAAACCTTCACCACTGATACATCTGACAAAGCAGATACATCTGACAGAGCATTAATATCCAGACTATATAAGCTACTTAAATTAAAAAAACAAAGAAGTGGGGCTGGAGAGATAGCCTAGCGGTTAAGAGTGCTGACTGCTCTTGCAGAGGACCCGGGTTCGACCCCCAGCACCCACATGGTGGCTGAGAACCGTCTGTAACTCCAGTTCCAGGAGAACTGCAGTTCCAGGGGAATCCGACACCCTCTTCTGACCTCCGCGGCATTGCACGACACGGGTGCACAAACCTACATGCAGACAGTACATTTATACACATAGAAAATAAATAAATTAATTTAAAAAATCGAAAAAAGAAGTAAGAAAACAAATGACCTACTCAAAAGATGGAGTAAAGAGCTGAACAGAGACTTCACCAGTAAGGAAGTAAAAATGGCTAAGAAACATCTTAAAAATTGTTCAACATCATTAATAATTAAGGAAATGCAAATTAAAACCACACTAAGATATCATCTCACTCCAATAAGGCTAGCCAAGTTCAAGAAAACAAAAGACACCAAATGCTGGAGAGGCTGTGGGGAAAGGGGAACACTCATCCACTGCTGGTGGGAATGTAAACTGGTACAACCGCTGTGGAAAGCAGTGTAGACAACCCTTAGAAAACTCAAAATGAGCCTCCCACCTGATCCAGCCATACCATTCCTGGATATCTACCCACAAGACGCATCCTACCACAAAGATACATACACAGCTATGTTTATTGCAGCTCTCTTCACAATAGCAAAGAGCTGGAACCAACACTCAACTAATGACTGGATAACAAAAATGTGGTACATCTACACAATGGAGTTCTATGCAGCAGTAAAGAAAGATGACATCATGAGCTTTGCTGGTAAATGTATGGAATGCGAAGCAATTATACTAAGTGAAGTAACACCATCCCAGGAAGAAAAAACAAAAGGGTGAATGGTTTTCGTCATTTGTGGATGCTAACACCAAATCCCCAGTTGGCAAGTAAACTGAGCAACTTTTTTATTATATTTCATTGTATCTGAAAGCAACTGTGCTATTACAATGTGAATCTATAAATGGACTCTAGAATTATCCTACCCCTTATAGTCACACATTGTAATTACCATATATGGATGGAAGATATGTAGTCATATTCTAAAAAAAAAAAAAGAATGTAAAGTTACACGTCTTTATACCTGCATGCAAATTTACTGTTAAAATGTGTATCTCTAAATGTCTTTAGGAATCAACCTATAGTTTATTTTCAGAATTTGTAATTTTGACTTATGTATGGATTGTATATATGCATATTTTGGAATAATATAAAATAAAAATTTTTTTAAAAAATTCAGATACAATAGAAAAATTAGAAAAGAGCCCCCACAGACTTGTCAAAACCCCTTTTATAAAGGTTTTGGTTTAAGCCAGGCATGGTGGTGCACACCTTTAATCCTAGCATTCAGGAGGCAGAGACAGGTAGATCTCTGTGAGTTCAAGGCCTGCTGTGGCTACAGGAAAATCCTGCTTCAAAAAGACCAAAATGTTTTGGTTTAATGTTATGTAACCCAAATTGGACTATGAGAGAAATTTTCATTTGCCTAGAAGTTACAGATTCAGATTATATATTCAGATTACATATTCAGATATATTTTTATCATTTATTCTCAGCTACTCCAAGAAATTCCATCTTTAACTTAATTGGCATAAATGATTTTTTGCTTACTTTGGTGGAATCAAGCATTGGTTTGTCACTATCTAGAGAGCTGGCTCAGTGGTTAAGAACATTGGCTGTGCTTACAGATGACCCAGGCTCAGTTCCCAGCACCCACATACAAGCTAACATGGAGTCCATAACTCCAGTTCCAGGGGATCCGACATCCTCTTCTGACTTCTACAGGCAATGCACAGCAGAGGTGCACTTACATACATGCAGACAATGCACTCATACACATAAAATGGAAAGAATAAATATTTTTTACAATTTCTTTTTTCTTGAGTACATTTCATATCATAGATCTTAATCAAATTTAGAGCCACATCTTACATCCATGCCTGACCAAAGCCCCCACTACAAGATCTCATGCATTCTATCCTATGTTAAGTCCTACCAGGTCAAGCATTTGTACCCAGATGTCCCTTGGTGCAAGTTCATGCGCTGGAGTCTAGTCAGCCTACCTAGTGTCACTCCCTTGAAGAAGATCTATTCTCACCCTTCCCACAGTTGCCAATAGTTCCTTGGCCAGGGTTGGGGCCAGCTGCCCATTTCCCCACTTCTAAACTGTATTTTTTTCCAAAGCCAATTTTTATTGAACCTTTGTGCATTTCATATAAATTTTCCAATCAAATCCAGACCTGGGCCCCCTTCTTTGCCCCCCCAACCCCACCAGGCCTCATGTATTCTGCCAAACATGTTATTCATCTATTTCTCAGTCACTTTTAAAATTTTTGATGCAGAAATTTACTGTTTTAAGCAGAAGTTCACCATTTTAGTCAGTTCTTTGACCCAGTCTTTCTGTTGTTGTTGTTGTTATTCCCTACAATTTGCATCACTCCAAAATATGCATATATGCCACACATATCATAGGTTTTAGCATCTGCAGCTTATGATTTTTTTCTTTATTAGGCTGAAAGATGTCATGTTTGAAGGCTCCTCCTTGGCAAGCCCAAACAACCATCAGTTCTTTCTTTGTGCTCCACACTGGGGTTTTCTCTTCCCATGGTCACCAAATCAGGTCCAGTAAGCACCCCATTCTATCTCGATCTTCCTGTACTTGTCTCCATGATACAGCCTGGGTAGTCCAACAATTGCAGTCTATACCCTGAAGAGGCTGAAACCCCAGTAGTAGCTCAGTGCACAAGCTGGTTGACTCAGCAGTCCCCATCTGGCACTGAAGGTTTGGAGGATTATTGGAGAGAGAGACATAACTCTTCCGTCCATATTGGAAGGTTGAAATGCTGTCTCATGTCTTTGAAGGATGGCAAAAGCAGTGGTAGCCACAGGGTAGCTGCACTTACCAGTAAGACAGGCAAAACAACTCTGCTCTTTTATTTTAACTTTTTGTCTTTTTACTAAGATTTCAAGTTTTATACTTGAAGTACAATTTCTCAGGCCTTACTGGTTATTTATTTCTGGTTATACTTTCCTTTTGGATGTTTAAGGCCACGCAGTTAGCCCAGATTAACCAAGGTTTTGGTTTTCTCATGGTGAGTTGAGGATCAGCTCAGATTTTGGGGGGAGCCCCTGGCTTCTTTTGGATTTTCATTTACCAGTTCCATCCACTCGAGGACAAAGTCAGGTCTTGTTAGACCAGGCTTCCCTTTTTAAAGCATGAGTAGATTTTCTTCTTTATAGACTGGACACTGGCTGAAGTCCTATTAGTGGATCTTCCCCGTGATTTCCCTCCCATTAAAGAGGGCGTTAAGTCCAATTACATAGCTATTTGATTACCCCCCTAGTTAAAAGTGCCACTACTGCACCAATAGAGATAGTTTGCTGTGCCAGGCATTGGGCTTTACGCTGGGGTTGGGTCATTGATGATTTTTATCCCTTTGCAGCTTGCATGGTATCCTCTAGAGCTGAGAGCTGGTCTTCAGGGAGGAGGGCGGTTCCAGCTCCGCTGCTCCAGGTCCTGTACCTGAAGTACGTCCTGTCTTAAGCAACACAGACTTACCTTCAAATTCTGGGAGGTAATCAATGGCTCTGCCAATATCCTGTGTTATTTTTAGAGGCCCTTAGACTATTGTAACCAACAACTTGAAAGGAAATTTCTCCTATCTGGTACTGTGCCCCTTATGTACTCATGTTCAGATATGGTATATGTATTTTTTCAGGGTTTTTTTTTTTTTAGTTAATACATTTCCCCCTGTCTTTTTATGCCACCTAAGCATTATTTATCTCTCCTCTCTCTCCCTGCCTAACCTCCTTCTTCCCCATTTTAAGGACCCCCATTCCCCCTTCATAATATCTGTCTCCTCCTAGCCTCCCGATCTTGGGTTCCCTCTTCCTCTTTACCCCCATGGTTTCTTGTATGTCCTTCCCTCTTCCTTTCTCAGTTGAATAGCCCTGTCTTCTCCTGTTTCCTACTATCCCCCTCTCTCAGGCTGTTTCTTTACCTTTACCTGTGTGTTTCTTTTTCATTTTCCTGGTGGAAAAAGTAGGAGTGGGCATAGGCTCAAGACTAGAAGGAGGACCAAGTGTGAGAAGAGAGGGAGTTCAGGGGAATCAAGGCACCGTGTGTAGGCTCTGACTTACCATGGTAGCAGGCAGGTCTGTGGTGGGCACATCAGGAAGCCAAGGGCAAGGTGAGGTAGGGACAGCCTGCGGCGAGTCTAACAAACTAAGCTGAAGGATTAAACTAGCCTGGGTTAGGAAACTAGTATAGAGATCTGAGACAGAAGAGCAGGAGCTGCCTGGGCCAAGGCTAGAAGGAAGACAGAGAGTGGGGAGATACACTGTATTTTTTTCTTATATTTATATATTTCAGCATATAGATGATATTGTATTAGCCTCCTCTAATGATATCTGTTTTATTTTTTTTATTTTATTTATTTTTGTATGTGTATGAATGTACTGTATGCATATCGTAGGTTTGTGCACCCGTGTCGTGCAATGCCACAGACGTCAGAAGAGGGCATCGTCGGATTCCCCTAGAACTATAGTTACAGACGGTTCTCAGCCACCATGTGGATGCTGGGGATCGAAGCCTGGTCCTCTGCAAGAGTGCTCCCAACTGCTAGGCCATCTCTCCAGCCCAATATCTCAGTTTTATAAGTTTTATAAACTTCATTACAAAACTTTGATTTACAGTATGCCAATTAAATGTTCCATACAACTATCTTGGATATTATTTATTTATTTATTATTTTTCATTAAACCTCATACATTATAATTTTTGTTCCAAACAACCATGAGCTTCTTTTCACAACTTTTTAAAAATTTATTTATTTTTACTTTATGTGTATGAATGCTTTGCTTGCATGTATGTAAATGCACCCTTGTCATGCAAAGCCCATGGGGGCCAGAAAAGGGCATTAGATAAGTTGGAAGTAGAGTTACAGATAGTTAGTTGTCATGTGGGTGCCTGGAACTGAACTAGTGTTCTCTGGAAAAGCATCCAGTGCTCTTAACCTCTGAGCCATCTCTCCAATCCCCAATCAGAATTCTTTTCAACAGCTTTTAGGCAATATCAACTGGTTTCCCTCAAAATTCCAAATTTGGCTTTTTCTCACATTTTTGCTCTCTTGAAGGAGACACTAATTTAAATTTGCCAACCACATTGTGTACCGCTCTGACTGTTCTTGCATTACAACAATTACAGCTAGAAGTTGAGTTTAGAACAAAGACAACTTCTCTTAGTTTTTCCTGTTTGCTTACTTTTGGTACTCTCCTTTCCCTTAAAGCAGCCAATTAACTCCCTCTAGAAATTTTAGAATGGTATTTCTTCCTAATATACCTAAATAAAAAGTTCTTGCCCCAAATTAACAAAGAATTAGTTATTTTTATTCAACAGGCCAAACTAGAACTATCCAACTTAGAGGACAAGATCCTGATATTATGTATCCATTCATAATTCAAGATAGTTTTAACCTTCTTTTATAAATCCCAGAAGAATGGCAGATAATTTTTGCTGTTTGGGGGGTGACAAACTTGTTTCACTCTATACAGAATTTCACTACTTCCTATGTAAGTCTTTTCTCCCATAAGTACACATCCCGAATTCTTAATGCTCTAGCAATATTTTTCAGTTGGAGCCAACAAATCAGGCACAGGAACCACACTACATGATGTTAGGATGTAGAATATAGTACTCCCCTACGAGCCCCAGAACAAACACCACCCAGTGGGCAGAGCTTTTGTCTGCTCTTTCTGCTTACAAGAAATTTCCCCAATAACCCTTCAATTTACTACATATCACTATATGACTCAGGCCATCCTACTACTGTTTCAAGCCACCTTGGTTCATTCCTCAGACTCCTTTTTGTTATCAGTACTTACCTATAGTCAAATCCTTCTTCATAGACAAACTCATCCTGTTTTTATTCCAAAGCATTTGATCCCATACAGAATCGCCTGGCCTCCTCATGGAAGAATTCTGTTCTGTGTCTTCTCAATTATCACAGATACAAGCTTAACAAATTATTTGGTCCCGTCCTGAATGTCGTTGGGCCCCATCATCCCAGGATAAGTTAAAACCTCAGATTTTCATCCTAATGAGCTTTGACAAATGGATGTGACTCACATAAATGCCTCCAGTCACATTAAATTTGTTCATCTATATGCCGATCCTTTTTCAGAGTCTATTTTTGCCACTGTTCAAGCAAATCAATCTCCTTGACTGTTTGAAGACACTTATTAATTTCTGTATATTTAAAGGGGAGGGTTCTAAAACAAATCAAAACAAATAGTTTTGCATACATAAGCAGGATCTTATGTATCTAAAACTTTTATTTCTTTTGCCAACTTTGGGGAGTTCACATTTCTCATACTGTTCTCTATATAATGCCCAAGAAAACACCATAATTAAACTAATTCACTTACTATTCAAAAATCGAATACAGAAACAAAAAGGAGGGGAATAAAGATTAAGTATGCAGGAATAGCTCGCTAAAGCAAATTATACTTTAGATTGTTTGACTCCTCCTCTCGATTTTCCCCCTAACATCTAAGAAAAAAATCTTAAGTAACAAAATGTTTTTACAAGAACTCAAGTTTTTATATAAACTTCCTTAAGGGACAACTAATGTCTGGATCCGATTCCCTTCATTAACTAGAGCTAAAACTCCACATCTGTGCTTTCTCCTGTAGGCCTCTCTGGGTCCCAGCAAGACAGGTGAAGCCACACCATGACTTGGCACCAGAGGACAACAACCTAGAATCAGAAGAGAGACCATCTCTTGAATTTTGACTACATGAATAGCTGTCATGTTGATGTGCCTTCTCCTCAAAGTGCTGCCTGGCCTGTGGCACATTTTCTGGAGCATCACTCAAGATGACTTATGTCACATCTCCAGAACCCTGCACAGTGACCAGCCTACTACCAGTGACCACCTCACGGAGTGACCAGTCTACTGTCAGTGACCACCTCACGGACATGCTTCTTCTCTCATCAAACAAGAAGGAACTGTGAGAATAACTTTTATGGGAATGTCTTCTTTTATAATGTGGACATGCTTCTTCATTTATAAAACAAAGAAGGGGAACTGTAGGAATAACTTTTCCACTATGGACATGCTCTGAACAGATGTCTTTTACCTAACCTCACAACCAAAAAAATAAGACTTTTCTTAGCTTATCTGTAATACAGTTAAGCTCACTGAGACTTGAGCTAATCTTGTAAACTAAAGAAAGCTTTAATTCCTTGTGAAGCTTCCTTGCTGTACACCTAGAATAATGTGTGTATTTTGTGTATATATGGTGAACATCAAAAGTGCTTCAATCAGTGACTATTCATTGTATATGAAGATGATCCTATTTTATTGCAAGCAATCAATGCAATTCAATTGATAATGTCTGTTTGTGAGTGTGTGTGTGTGTGTGTGTGTATGTGTGTGTGTGTATTTTAGGTCAGTGCATATCAGAAAGGACATAATTTTCTGATACAATGAAATCTTCCACCTTTTATTTTTCACATTTCATGCTCTTTTTTAATTCAGGCACAGCTTTAATGCAGCATCAAGTAGTAAATGTCATACAACATGGCCTTTGGTATAATATCCACCAGAGGGATAATCTAAATGTTCACCAGTAGACTATATAAGTAAATGGTGGTGTAGACAACCACTAAAGTGCTACACAACCATTAACCATGATGGTTATGAAGACGATCTCATCAGGAGAAATGCTGATGTGACTCTTCAAGTAAAAATTGCATGATACAGGCTTATATGTAAGCTATCATTAGGATTTGTAAGTATACCCCCAAAGAAAGGAGTATTTTGAAAGTGCTGATGATGTGATAATAAGTGATCAGATTTTAAATGACTCATTCTCTTAGTTTTCAGATTTTTATCTCTCTTGATGTGACATGAATGGGAAAATAAGTTCACAATTTGAAAAAGTGATGGGAAGTTAATTGCTTTCTAAACTATTTTAGCTTCTCTGATGTGCCATGTAAATTCTGAAAAGACACCATCACCTTGGACCAGGTAAACTCGCAGCACTCAGGAGGCTGGCATGAGGCCAACCTGGGCTCCATGCAGAGAGTCCTCACCTTTCTCTTTAACTGTTTAGTAAGTCCGTTATTGGTGTGCGTTACACTGAAGATAGAAGGTGTTAGAAACAGAAAAGGTGATATATATTTTACTTATTTTAACCTATACCCAATAATTTAATAGAATTTAAGGAAGCTCTTCCTAAGTTAAAAATCTTTCCCTGAGGCAAGCTGTGTATGATGTCAACAATCCAGATTTTCTGGCCAAAGGAGCCATGGTTTCCCCTGAAGCACTTGGGCAGCTATGCAAAGGCTTCCTTTTAGCACAACTGCAGTCAAGTTACAGCACAAAACAGGCATTACCGCTCTACTCTCCATTTTCTCAAACTTGCCTAAGCCAAGCTACTCAATGCATTTTCTTTTTTTTTTTTTTACTCAATGCATTTTCAAGAAAAGCTGTTATTTTCCCATTTTGCCGACTTGTCCCAACCTGTATGAACAATCACACACTGAAGAAAGGAAAAATCTTGGAGCCACTGGAGGATCAAAATGACTACATCGCCATACCGAGTTCTAGCCCTGAATGACTCAGGTCTCCCTGCAGTTCTCCCAACCTGGCCTACAAAGTGATGGTGGGTGGCTAGAGGCCATACTGCTCTGATGAAGCCAGATCTTTCATTATGTCTCTGAGTGTCTCCAAGGCATCTATGTGATTCAGGGATTTCTGCACAGCCAGAAATCTACTCTTAGAAACACAAGCACTCTGAAGTCTGCCTTTGAGGAGCTCCTCGCTCAGCCAGAAGGACAGGTGGACATGTACATGGCAGACACACAAATAATGCCTAGCCATAAAGAAGCAGCACAGCATGGGGAAGTGGATGTGGGCAGAGAGGAAAGTCAGTCTCAAGGTTTTCAGCTCAAAGATAGGAAACTGAATGCCAACCAGGTAGATTTTCAAGCCTGTTCTAGAGGCTGTATCTATATTAATGAATTTGTCATGTCTAGGTCCTCAGTAGTAGAAGTGGACATTTTGAGAATCAGAATGTTGTATAGCCGGGTCCCAGAAAACGTGCATATGACATTTCCACAAATCCTTGTATATAGAAGTTCATGGACTATGTCAACTCAAAATCATCCATGGACCTCCTAGACGGCACAGTAAGGCTATAATATTCACAGCGAACATGGCCTGCATTTCATGTTCTTAACTGGTCATACATATTCATTCCTTCTTTTAACCCTCACAACAAAACTGCAGCATATACAGCACTGTTTCCACTTCTACAGATGAAGAGATCAAAGCTCAGACAAGTCATGAATGCAAAACGTGGATTCAAGTGGCCAATTCTTTTCTTCCAAACAGTAACTGGCACAGGCTGGAACCACTTAGCACCCCTACCACGGCTTCACAGGTAAGGAAACAGAGACCTTTGGAGGTAAAAAGAACTTGCCCCTGGGGTCCAGTCAGCCATGTAGAGTCCTTTGCTTTAAGAGCAGCCCTTCCTCACCCAGCAGTAATCAGGTGACGAACATCTGGGGACACTAACTTCACACAATGAGAGAATCTATGAATTCTGGGACAGGGAGAGCTACAGGATGGAGCCAACGGGGAAGCAGGTATAATGATGAATAAGGTTGATTGAGATGTTCTGTTTGAAATATGCAAAAATTCAATAAAAGTTTCACAGAACTTGCCCCCAAGCCATGTGGACCACAGATGAGCAGTCAGGAAAGAGGCAGGAGAGCCAGAACGAAGGGAGGAGTCTTAGTATTGCAGGCAAAGCATCATAGCAAGCAAAGCATCATTGCAAGCAAAGCATCATTGCAAACAAAGCATCATTGCAGGCAAAGCATCATTGCAAGCAAAGCATCATTGCAAGCAAAGCATCATTGCAAGCAAAGCATTTTTGCAAGAAAAGTTTTTTTCAAAGCCAATTTTTATTGAAGCCTGTGCATTTCATACCAAATTTCCCAATCAAGTCTAGACCCATTTCCCCTTCCTTGCCCCCCACCCCACCAGAGCTCATGCATTGTGCCAAACAGGTTTTTCATCTTTTTCCCAGTATCTTTTAAAATTTTCGATGCAGAAGTTTACTGTTTGGGGCAGAAGTTCACCATTTCAGTCAGTTCTTTGACCCAGTCATTGTTGTTGTTGTTGTTCCTTCCAATTTGTGTCACTCCAAAATATGCATATATGCATGCCACCATATATCAAGATTATGACATCATAGGTCTTTGCATCTTCAGCTTATAATTTCCTTCTTTTTTTAAATTAGGCTGAAAGATGTCATGTTTGAAGGCTCCTCCTCAGCAAGCCCAAACAACCATCAATCCTGCCCTTGTGCTCCACACTGGGGTCTTACCTTCCCATGGTCACAAAATGAGGTCCAGTAAGCACCACGTCCTGTCTTGATCTTCCTTTACTGGTCTCCCTGATTCAGCCTGGGTAGTCCAACAATGGCAGTCTATCCTCTGAAGAGGCTGAAACCCCAGTAGTAGCTCAGTCCACAAGTTGGATGTCCCAGCAGTCCCCATCTGGCACTGAAGGTTTGGAGGGTTCTTGGAGAGACATGAGGATTCAGTCCATATTGGAAGGTTGAAAAGCTGTGTCTCATGTCTTTGAAGAATGTCAAAAGCAGTGGCAGCCACAGGGAAGCTGCACTTGCCAGTAAGAATTAAAGACAGGCAAAACAACAGTGCTTTTTTCTTAAAGAAAAGTTTTTTAAAGTAAATGATTTAAAGCTTGGCTTGCTATTAGGGCACTTGTTCTTCCCTCCTAAGATATGAGGAAAGGAAGAAATTAACACTAGTTTGGGGGAGTTGTTTTCTTTTACTTTAGTCTTGTTTGTTTTCTAAGAAGCCTGACATGTCTAGGAGATAAAAGGGCGTGGAAGATGTGCTTTCGAGAACCTCAAGCCGACCTGAAGTTCTGAAGCCCAGGTTAGAGCTCAGTATCTAGCTCCAAAGGACAGAAGGGAGAGGAGTGAGCTCTCCATCTTACTCTGGACAGTCATGTGTCTTTATGCAATTGATCCACTAAAACACTGTTAACACAGCCAACATGCTTTGGGGCTAAGCACAGGGTAAATCACCCATTCTTTCAAGGTCAGAGATTCAAAACATCTGTGATAAAATGAAGTGGTCAACAGTGACCATGCTGAGTACATCCAAGTTCTCCTCATGCGCATGTCCCCAGAGCCAACACTTTCTTCCACCCTGGAGGTGATGAACAGAGGGCATAAGGTTTCAGCCATGTGAGAGATACAATCTCTGGGACTTTAAGGGCACATGATTGGAAACATTGCATTGTATTCTTAAAATTTTTGCTCAGAGGCTAGATATTATGTTAACTACTATTACCACAAAATTATAAAAAACAAACACAAAACGGTAAGAGGAAAACTTCTGGAAGTGGTGGATAAGTTCAAGCACTATTTGTGACAATGGCTTCATGGATGAACACTTACCTTCAAACATGTTTAGTGTCTGTACTAAATTTCTACAGCTTCTATAGGTCAAACATGCCTTTAAAAGGCAGCTTAAAACAAACAAAAAACAGAGGCTATTCACAGATGGCCACATATAATTCTGTTTATACAAAGCACACAGACAGGGCAACTCAATAGAGATAATTGACCGGTGGTTGGCCAGGGCTGGGATGCGTTAGGAGAGTAAAAGTTTCTTTACAATTAATGGGTATACAGTTTGGGGGAGGGTGTATAAAGCCATTCTAAAATTGATTGTGTTGTCATTTTCACAGTTCTAAATGTACAAAGCCACTGAATTGTGTACTTTAAATGAATGAATTTTATGGCATGTGAATTATATTTCAATGAAGCTGTTTTTAATAAAATAAAATATACCATTTCCAATTGATTCATTTGGAAACACTTTCAAGCCGGTGATAATATTTTGGTCTACTACATTTTAGAATAGAAGTGGTATTAACCACCATATTCACCAGGCTTGATGCCAAGAACATGGGGCTGGTTTTAGAAGTCAAGTTCACTGTCAGAGGATAGGTATTTGCCAATAGTAAGGATAGTTCAAAAATAGAGCTGTAAAAGCAAGAAGCTACTTCTGACAGGCTCAGTCGAAAATGTTTTCTTTTATTTACATATAAAATTTACCTTTCATATTAAGCCTATAGAGTACAGAATAGAGTTAAATTATAGGATTGGTTAAATTACAGCTTTGGTGACAAAAATATCGCAGTCCAGCCACCTGATAATTATGTGATCTTGAACAAATTCCTAACATGTCCTTGTAGGCTTGGCATTTGTCCATTTTGTGAAATAGATAATATTGATTA
Source organism: Rhizomys pruinosus (assembly GCA_009823505.1). Classification (NCBI taxonomy): domain Eukaryota; kingdom Metazoa; phylum Chordata; class Mammalia; order Rodentia; family Spalacidae; genus Rhizomys; species Rhizomys pruinosus. The sequence goes on from VZQC01000029.1 coordinate 1,378,319, forward strand.
TTTCAGAAGGGTTACTTGGAGGCTTTAACAAGATTATGTTTCTAAAGTTTGGCCCAGGATAAGCAACAAATAGTTATCTATTATTATTTTTCTCCAACAAATAGTTATCTATCATTATTTTTCTGAATTTTTGAGTTTGGACTATCTTAGACACTCAAATATTTAATAAGTAAAGAAATTATTTTATAATTATGTGGAACAACTCCCACTCCAAAATCTACCCATTGGTGTATTTAAGCATCAGTCAAACCTACAACTAACCAGATGTTTTTCAAGCTAAAGAAAACCATGAAACCAGGCTAGCATGATTCCTGAACCTGTTCTAAGTAAGGGCTCGGTAACAGCTCAGAATTTACAGTCATTTATGCTGCAGACAAAAGTAAAACTAAATTCTTTTCTAATAGCAGAAAGAACACTCAGCTATCCCTCCAATTTCTTGGTCTCATTTTGAGCTCATAAAATACATAGAAAATAAAAATACAGCCCTTCGAATGTTCCATTACCACGAACCCCAACTGCATTAAAGAACTGAACAGAGGAGAAATTAGCTTCATTTCCCCAGCTCGCTCCTCAGGGCAAATAACTTAGAAACAAAAATCACAGCTCCCTGGTGACTTTGGATGCTTGTCACCTGGGATATGTCTTGGTCTCCATAGGTGATTGTTTCTAAAATCTTATCATTATCCAGTGGCAACTTGTAAAAACAAAACAACAAACAAACATACACATGATGGACCAATCCGTTCCTGAGAAGATGGGTTTGTCTTCCTCCAACTTCTTCCTCTCAGAAGCTCTCTACGCCCACGGCAAGGCATCCAAGAACCCACACTACTTCCACCGACCCTGCAAAGGAGATCATGGCAGAACGTTCTCTGTAACAACAGCCATTCAGATGGCCTGTCCGTGGTAAGCTAGAGAGTCCCATCCCAGGCCTGTTCGTAAGTCTTCAAAAAGCCAGCCTGACATATGTTAGTTACTATGAAAAAGACCACACCTACATCCAGCGGCTTGTGTTCCCCTGATTGCTGATCATTGTTTATATTATTTATGTGAAAGGAGTATAAATTGGCATCCTGTTATACTATAAGACATATCTGTATTAGTTATTTTTCTCATCGCTGCAACAAAGCTGATTCAGTGACGATACAGGGCTTTTTAGAATTTGTATTGGTTGCCAATTTTTTTTTGGTCTTTTTGAGACAGGGTCTCCCTTTAGTCCCAGCTGGCCTGGAGTTTGCTATGTAGACCAGGCTGCCCTTGAACTCACAGAGATCTGCCTACCTCTGCCTCCCGAGAGCTGGGATTAAAGGTGTGTGCCACCATGCCTGGCTCAGTTGCCAACTTCTTTTTGCCAACCTTGGAATCACCTTTTTAAAGTATTATTGGCTTGACACTTATGTGCAACTCAATGTGTTTGGAGAGAAACAGATGATGGAGGATGATGCTGGCAAACACAGGAAAAGCTTAGCAACCCAGGACTCTGCTTGGTTTGAGCATCGCATCAGTGCACTTAGCAGTCTGGGACTTCACCTGCTTTAAGATGACTGTGCACCCCACTCCAAACAATGCAATAAGTCAGTTCCTCCCCAGCAATTCTTTACCAACTCCTGTTTCCACTCAAACATTACCCAGAATGATCTGGAAACCAGAGACAGGGCACTAATCCAACCTAGGATAATTTGGAGTTCATGGATAGTAAGACAAACTGTGTCCTCCAAGTGAACTTTTAGGGGAAAACCCCTATTTACCATCTTATGGTTATGTATGATGGGTATGCATATGATTAAAATCATATCTGTCACAGGAAATGGCAAGCACAATGAAGACAGGCTAACAGAACCCAATTTTGTTGATCAAAACAAAATCCCACCCATACCCCACCCCTAACAACCAAGTCCTCCTCCTCCTGGGCCCTGTAAGAAGCCCCAAACAGTGTCCAGATGCTTTAGAACACTCTACCCCCAGAAGCTCAATATTCTCATGCAGGGTATCTGGTTTGGCAACTTTGGTATTTGTGGTGCTTCAGTTCTTTGAACAAGACACCAACAACCTGGAAATGCCTGGTCCAGATTGAAACTCCACCTACAAAACCATTTTCCTACTTGATGTTGGTCTCATGTTAGTCCATTAGCTTCAAACATATCCTGCTACCCTCTTTGGGTTGTTTGGTTTTCAGTCCCTGTGTTTTCTTTTTGTGGTCAGACCACATAAGATCTACTTTCTTGGGACTAGAGAGATGGTTTGGCGCACAGAGCTCTTGCTGCTATTCGAGAAGATTTGAGTTCAGGTCCCAGCACCCACATGGGGTAGCTCACAGCCACATGGAACTCTAGCTGCAGAGGATCTGATGCTCTCTTTTGGTCTCTTCAGGCACTTGTACACATGTACATACCCACATATGGACGCACACACAAATAAATAAATAAATAATCATGCTTTCTCAGCAAATCGTTAAGTGCATAATATGGTATTATCGTAGGTCCTATATTGTACAGACAGTCAATAGAAATTGCTTTATGCAAATTTTTACCTTTTCAACATTTTTCTTTTCCTGAGTTCCCAGAAACCACCATCTTAATACTCTATCTGTTTGACTATTTTAGACAGCACATAAACAAGATCACGTGATTTTTATCTTTTTGTGTCTTGCTAATTTCACTTCTACTAATGCCCTCCAAGTCCATCCATGCTATCCAAACAGCAGGATTTTGCTCTTTCTAGGGCAGAATAGCAGGCCATTGTATACATATCACATTTTTTTATTCACCTGTCATACCTCATCTTGAGCACAATGAACATGAGACTGCAGCTAACTCCTCCACATACAAATTTTAGTGTATACTCAGAAGTGGGATTGATGGATTATATGGTTCTATTTTCTAATTTTTGTTGTAATAAAATACACATAACATAAAATTTATCATCTGAACCATTTTATGTATACAGTTTAGTGGCATTACCTACATTATGGTTGTGCAAACATTAGCACCATCCATCTTCAAAACTTTTCATCTCACAAAACTGGAACTGTGTTCATTAAGCAATGTCTCCCTCCCACCAGCCCCTGGCAAATACTATTCTAGTTTGTGTCTCTATGATTTTATATAAGTGGGGTCATATGTATTTATCTTTTTGTGATTGGCTTATTTCACTAAATACAATGGCCTCAAGATTCATCTGTATTGCAGAACTTGTCAGAATTTACTTCCTTTTAAAGACTGAGAAAATATTCCATTATATGAGTATAATGCATTTTGCTTCTTTGTTCCTTTATCAATGGACACTTGCCCTTATATTTCAAAGTCAGGAAATACGCACTAAAACCCCAGATGTATGACTGTCTTGAAAGCTCAGGATGTCTGATGACACAGGGCTTTGTTTTTGAATGTGAGTAATCACCTGGTCTGAACCGCCGCTATCACCGTGAGAATGAGCTATCCAGTCCCCACCTGGCTTGGCATCTTTCCCACCTGAGTACCACACCCACGTATATCACCTGCTGCACCCTCTTATGATTAGGAATTACTGCCTATGCTCTATCTAAATTCTGCACAGGATTTTCATTTTGTTCAGTGTTCCAACCCAGCTGAGACTCTGCTGCGCTTTTATGAGACTGTTCATAGGCTCTGAGAAACCAGACCAGAAAAAGTGAAGCATGGTGACTGGACCTCACTGTACACCCCCGCAGCCTCAGCCTCATCCAAGGCACCCAGTAGGCTTAGAGCTCTCAGCACTCACCATGGGCTGACCTGTTGGCAACCCCAAGGATATTCTGTGAAGGGAGGCAACCAATTTCCCTTTAACAGATTTGGTCCTCAGAGGCCCAGAGTAGCACTGGCAGATGGAACTCATGATTTTAGCCATGTCCTATCTTTATCTTCAACCTGGGCTCCATTTAACCTCCAGCAAATAAGAAAAGCCTCTAACATGTTAAGTTTTCAACAGCTTCTCCTGGTGGCATATTTAGATGCTTTATCCGGAACTTCTTCAAAGCCAACTATGACGGTTTGAATGAGAAATAAACCCCACAGGCTCATGTACTTGAACAGTTACGTGGTCCCCAGTTGGTGTCACTAATGGGGAAAGTTAAACCTTTAAGAGGTGGGAACTCGCTGAAGGAAGTATGTCCCTGGCAGTGGGTTTTGAGGTGTTATGGACTTTTTCTCTCTGATGGACTCTCCCTCTGGAACTGTAAGCCAAAAGAAACCCTTTGTCTCCAAAGTTACTTTTAATCAGGATAATCTATCACAGCAACAGAAAAGTAACTAATACATCACCTAAAATATTCTTGGAGCAATTAAAAGGGATCTCACCTTAGTTGTTCCTTAAAAGAACTATGTAAGCAAAGCATACCTTCATGGACAAAACTCCTATTACCAAATCACCATGCAGCCTTCTCTTTTAACCAGTACATTTTATTCCTCAAAATTTTCTTCTTTATTCTTGACATTCCCACTTGAATCTTCTTTGAATTCTCTGCATCTTTATGGATTCATATATCTCAAAACTAGATGCAGAATCCCAGCCAGTTTTGAGCAGCACTAAATATAATGAAGATTACTTCAGTTTCTAATTGTCTGATCTACTTTTATACTTGACTTTCAAACCAGAGCACTATATTGCTGTCTCATGACCAGCCAGGAGTACCTAAGAAACCCAGCTCTTTCTCAGTTCTGTATGCATCTCCCCTATCATGATTTATCATAGATTCAAAAGGTTGTGTTTTCCCTCTGCAAATTCAGTGTTCTTTCCTCGGTCATGAGTCATCTTTATCATTACCATAATGAAATACCTGAAACAATTAAGCTATAAAGAGAAAAGCTCATTTTGATTTGTGATTCTGGGATTCCAGTCCAAGATCAAGGTGCCCTACTGCTTTGGGCCTGTGATGAGGGTAGCCCACCATGGTAGTAGTAGATGAAGGATAGCAAATACATAATGGAACAAACTGCTCATGAGTCAGGAAATAGTGAAGACTGCAGGGTCCTGCAGCTCCCTTCGAGAACATGCCCTATGACCTAAGGAGCTGCCATAAGGCACCACGCCCTGACAGCCCACAGGACTTCCTGATGCTGTATCCTAGGGATCAAATCTTCCACACCTATGGCCTTTGGGAGACACTCACTGAAACCATAGCAATTTATCTTTCCTGAGCTTTCTTTTGAGTTGCTCTCCATGTTTCTAAGTTATCAAGGCCATTTTGAATTCTAATTGGACAGCCAAACACTGATTCCTTTTGTCCCCGTGTAAAGTTGCTGAACTCATGTGGCACTGGTGAGGGGTTTGCTCTTTCGGCTCTACCTCCCGAGGCTCTCCCACATTTAGTAGTGACTTTGACAGCTCATTTAGTACTCCCTCAGTCACATAATGCAATCCCATCATGCGCAGCTCTACATACATCCTTGCTGGCCACACTGTGGTTCATGAACCAAGAACATCAGCATTACCTGGAGCAACTTAGATAGAAATGTCTCTCTCCACCCACTGAGTCAGAATCTCACGTCAGCAATACACAAATTGATCCACACAGGAATTGGAGTTCAGGGGCTACTGATTCATATCACCCAGTCTTATTGGTAAGGTTGTCACTAGAAAAATGGAAATATTTCCCCAAATTAGCAATAGTGGTTCAATTTATATGTCCGCATTCTTGTCCACACATTAGTTCTAGGAGAGTTGCTAGTCTTATGAGACAAATTCTTTCTCTCTCTCTCTCTTTTGTTTTTACACTCATTCACTGCTGGAGGGAATATAAACTTGTGCAACCACTATGAAAAGCAGTGTGGAGAACTCTCAAAAATGAAAAGTGAATCTACCAAACAATCCAGTTACACCACTCCTTGGCATATACCCAAAGGGCTCATCCTACTGTAGACACCTGTACAATGATGTTTGTTGCTGCTCTCTTCACAACAGCTAAGAAATGGAAACAACCTAAATGTTTCCCAACTGATGAATGGTAAATTTACACACCGGAGTTCTACTCAGCAGTCAGAAAAGATAAAATTGTGAAATTCACAGGTAAATGGATGGAACTGGAGACTATTATTCTAAGTGAAGTAACACAAACTCAGAAAAGCAAGCTTCGTATGCTCTCCTTCATTTGCAGATCGCAGCACCAATCCCTTATATGTAAGTATACATCTTGATGTAATGCCAAGAACTAGAAAAATGGAAAGGATACATGGTGGTAAATGAAAAGAAAGAACCCGAAAGAGGGGGATAGAGATGTTACCAGGGGGCGAAGTGGGGAGAGTATGAGTTCTCAGCTGGGAGGGGAGAAGGTGGTACATGCAGGGGGCCATGATGTGGTGGGGAGACTAAGGGGAAGGGAGATAGTTGGTGGGCGTTATTGGGGGGAAGGAGAGATAATAGGGGTACAGGTTTTGGGAAGGGAGGTTGTGGGATGGGAAGAAAAAAAGTAGAGATGAATAGATCTTGGGAGTTGGGGAACCCAGAGGGAAATATGATGCCCCCCAAATCCCCTGAGGAATGCATATATAGGGTCCAAACATTCCTGCATATGTATACCTGGGAACTATATGGCCAGGATCACAGTGTCAGACAAAAGAGGCCTCCTCCCTCTGAGTGGTTGGTGAGAGTGATCCAGGAGACTCCCCAAATAACATAGGCTATTGCCAAAGCTCTTGGCTATCCCCCAGAACTAGAAGATAAGACACTACTGCTGAAGACAAGACAGACTTCAAATACAGGACTTGGAGCAATGGAGCAGGAGCTGACCTGGAAGTCTTCTACCTGAAGTTTAGCTCTCATGACGCTAGATGATAATATGCAAACTGCTAAGGAAGAAAAATCAACCAATGGCTCAACCTAGCTCTAAAGCCTAGTAGCCATAATGACTCATACAACGAACTACCTCTATTGGCACAGTAGTAGTATCTAGCCCCAAGTGGGGGTGGGGGGGGCGGTAATCAACAGCTCTTGAATAGGACTTAAAGCCCTATCAATGGGAGTGAGTTTATGGGTGGCACTGTAAACTCAGCCAAATACACATTGCTAGAGACAACATAGATCCTAGAGAAACCCTATTTCTATCATATCTCTAGACAAATGAAATTTCTTACTGTATGCTAAATACAGATCCTTATATTTAAAGACAAGTATATCATACATTACTTATCAGAGAATCTTCTTTTTGCAGCAGATGGAGGCTACTACAGACTTCCACAACTGGCCACACACAGAGAATATATGTCTGTGAGTTGGCCAGTCCTGGGCGAAATATCTACAATGGAACCTCTACACCTAAGGCTCATGGAACATAGCAAAACCAGGGAGATAGAAAACTGATGCATCCCTCAACTCTCACCATGAAGCTTCATTGTACAGCAGTGTTATACACACAGTAGTCCCCAACTGGCCAACTCTTAAAGAATAAGAGACTGCAGAGTGTGTGTCCCTGAATAGGCATCCTAAATTAAACCTCACCCACCCACGGCTCAGGGACCATTGTGGAAGAGTGGGGTGGAAAGATTGTAAGAGCCAGGGCTGGTGCATGAGCACAGGGAAGCAGAGGCTTCCAGGCCACTGGAAGCTTGCGTGTGTGAACCTGTGGCAGTGGTGGGATCAAGCACAGGACCCATGCCAACTCAATCACACAGGGGCCCAGAGTGGAGCAAGAGAAATGGGTGGCAGGCCGGCCCTAGACTGAGAACTACTGGGTGAGGAAGAGTATGCTTTACTTAAGATCTCTAGACAGGGTGAGTGGACTCCAATGGATGAATTTGCACTGAAGGACATCTGAGTACAAATACTTGACTGGATAGTACTTAATATTTATGGAGGGATACATGAGGTCCAGTGTGGGTTTGAGGGGGGGGCATGGATGGAGGAGAGGGCCTAAATTTGATTAAAGAACTGTTGTATGAAATATACAAAAGTTCAATACAAATTTTTTAAAGAGTTGAAGCTAGAATCCACTTTTAAAAAAAAGACAAATTTTTAGAAAGTAAATGTTCACATATTTTTGATGAAAGTGTCTCAATTGTTTACCAAGTACTGAGTACAGATGTATATAAGATAGGCCACATCTTCAAATGCCTCATTCTGGTAGTGCTGAGAGTGTGGAGTAGAAGTAGCTAACAATAACACATTATCTATTTCAGATAGCCACTAAAAGGAATTTCAAATGTTCTCACCAGAAATTATCAGTATTTAAGGTTACAGATAAAGTCATTACTCTGATTTGATCATTGAACAATGAGCACACATATTGAAACAACATGTGGTGTTCCATAAATATCATAATTATATGTCAGTATACTTTCAAAAGGAGAAACCAAGACATTGACTCATCAGTGTAGATGAGTCAACCATCCAACTTACCTCTGAATTCTGTCCCAGTGGATGCATTCCCTCTGCTCCCATTTAGGGCCAGTCATGGCACTGAACTCTCTCTCTCTCTCTCTCTCTCTCTCTCTCTCTCTCTCTCTCTCTCTCCTCTCCCTCCCTCCTTCTCCTTTCTCTTTCCCTCTCTCCCTTCTCTACTCCTCTCCTTCCTAAACTCCTCTTTTCCTTTCTTCTTTTCCTCCTTTCATTTTGTCCCTTTCTTCCTTCACTCTTTCCTTTATTTCTGGTTTATTTTTATACAATAATGCTAGGGTTCAAACCCATGGCCTTGTACATGCTAAACACATGCTCTACTATTGAACCACCCCCAAAGCCCCATTTCTCTCTTGCATTTACATTTCCTTTCTACTCAACTGTAGCTCTCAACTGAGAGTGGCTTTTTCTCCTATCTTTCCCCACCCCCCAAAACTGACTATGCCTGGGAACAATTTTGGTTGCCACAACTGAGATGGTGCTACTGGAATCTGGTAAGATAGAAGTCAAGGATGCTGCTAAATAGCCCACATTGCTCAGGACACTCCCCACAAATAAGGCTTTGTTTTGTCTAAAAGGCCAGTAGTGTGAGGTCAAGAGCCCTTGCATTCAATCACTCTCATTCAGTACCATGTCAGATATATGCTGCAATATCTCTGACACGGACCTGTGTCTTCAAAGTTCATATGTTGAAACACCCATGTTACCCTATTCTGAGATAAAATTTTTAAGGAAGTAATTAAGATTAAAGAAGGCCATAACAGTGGGCCCTAATCCAATAGAATGCATACCTATGTACAAAGATATTCTAGAAGCACTTATTCCCTTTGTGGGCATGCCACAGGAAGGTGACCATTTGTATTCCAATATAAGGGCTGTCACCAGAGCCTAACTATGCTAATGCCCTGATCTTGAACCTTCAATCTCTAGAAGTACAGGAAAAAAAAGACCTATTTTTTTAATTTATTTTTTATGTGTATGAACGTACTGTCTGCATGTAGGTTTGTGTGCCAGTGTCATGCAATGCTGCGGAGGTCAGAAGAGGGCATCGGATTCCCCTGGAACTGGAGTTAAAGACAGTTCTCAGCCTCCATGTGGGTGCTGGGGATCAAACCCAGGTCTTCTGCAAGAGCAGTCGGCACTGTTAACTGCTAGGCCATCTCTCCAGCCCATGACCTATTGTTTTAAACCACCAAATCTGTGGTATTTTCTTATTGTAGCCCAAGCAGACAAATAGAATCTCCATCTTAACTAATAATCTTCTGCAACTCAAATGTCCATCAGCTTGTGAATAGAGATGTAAAATGTTGTGTGGCCTTGTAATAGAATATTTTTTGGAAATATAAAAGAACAACACATTGATACTTGCTGCAACAGGAAAAACCTCAAGATGAAAGAAGCCTACTGCAAAAGGTAATATATTGTGTGGTTTCATGTTTATGGCTTTCCCATGAAAGGTAAGCCTGCAGAGACAATAAGTAGATTAGCATTTGCCTAAAGCAGGGGAGGAAACAGGATTGCTTATAAATGGGTGCAAAGGATTTTATTGGGATAATGGAAATGTTCCAAAACTGGTTTATAGCAATGGTTGCACAAGTAGGTAAATCACTGAATTGCACACTCAATGAGATTAAATTTTATGATATGTAAAGTATATCTCAATTGAGATGTTTCAAATGAAGTTATTAAATTCAATTAAAAAGATATTTTAGCGCAATACTTTAAAATCTCTCCCTTCTATTTCCTCTCCAACTTCTAGCAATTTCCCAGCTATATCAAAACTCTTCCAGGGCATGAGCAAGTGAACTCACCGACATCCTCACCACCTCCCCTCACCAGCCCACTTGAAACAGACAACAGCCTACTTACAGACACCCACCTACTTATAGACACCTGTCTACTTACAGACACCAGCCTACACTTGTCTCATCAGATCATCAAAACTTTGAGATTGCCATATCTGATAGGCAAATTTTAGGTCTCATGGTGGCTATCTCCAGCATTTCCCCAACCTTGGCTCCATCCTCACACCTGTCTCTGCAGTCACCCACACAGTCTCTGTTCTCTGTGCCTCCCTATATTTTACTGGGAGCAATAAGGGCCTGGAAGCAATATGCAGGTCTTCTTCCTTCCCATACCTTCAAACGCCACCCCCATGTGAAAGGCCTCCAATGCTGTGCCCTCCTTTCACTCTCCACTGAACTCCAGGTTGCCTCAGCTTTAGAAATCTCCTGTCAGATACTTACGGGCATCTAAAGCTAGATAGCCCAGAGCTGAGCTCTTGATCCTCCTCACCCTAGACACCTTCCTCCATTTCCCACATCTCCACTCTCATGTCTTTTTGCCCCTCCCCCTTCCTCAGCATCTCTTTCACCATCCTCATGGTCTTTTCCCTAGTTTCATAGTCTATACCCAAGCTCACACCTAATGATTTACATCCAAACATTAAAAGTTAGGATCCTCATAGGAGACAGAAGATGAGTTTTTATCTTTTTAAGTCTGGGTCACCTTACTAAATATAACAGTTTCCAGATACATCCATTTTCCTACAAATTTCTTCTTTTTTTTCTGTACAGTTAAGTAAAAGCCCATTGCCTTCATTATCCATTCATCTGTTCATGGACATTTAGGTTGGATCCATTTCTGGCTACTATGACTAGAGCAACAGTACACACTGATGTGCAAGTATCTCTGCAACAGGATACAGAGTCCTTGAGCATATGCCCAAGAATGGTAGAGCTGGGTCATATGGAAGTTCTATTTTTCATCATGTGACAAACCACCACTCTGATTTCTATGATCACTGTACAAGTTCACACTCTCACCAACAACGAATAAGGGTTCCTCTTTCCCCACATCCTCTCCAGCATTTGTTTGTTATTTGTTTTCCTAACCTTAACCATTCTGACTAGGATGAGATGGAATCTCAAAATAGTTTAAATTTGCATTTCCCTAATGGCTAACAATGTTGAACAAGTTAAAAATATTTATTCATTATTTATTTATCTTCTTTTGAGAAATATCCATTTTGTTAGCCCATCTATTGGTTTGTAGTTTAGGGGTTTGGAGTATTTAATGTTGTAGTTCTTTGTAAATTCTAGATATTAGGCTCCTGTCTGAGGTATAGCTGGCCATGATTTTTTTGTCCCATTCTGTAATGTGTCTGTTCATGCTGCTGATAGTTTCCTTTACTATACAGAAATTTTTCTTACCATATAGTCCAATTTGTTCATTCTTAGAGGTATTACCTATGTACTGTTTCTATTCAGAGAGTTTTTGCCTCTACCTATGCCTTGAAATGTATTCCTTAAGCTTTCCTCTAGCAGTTTCAGTGTTTCAGGTCTTAAATTTAAGGTCTTTCATTCACTTTGAATTAATTTTATATAGGGTAAGAGATATGGATCTAATTTCATTCTTTGGCAGATGGATACTGGATTCACCATTGATGTTGTTCCCTGTCCCTGTCCAGCCCATAGATAATCTAGTTTAAATCTTATTCAAGATGTATTTTCGACCTAACCACTGTCACTGTCTACTCAACCTCCTTTGTCCAAGCAGCCCTTATGTTGCACCTGGAAAGGTGCAGTAGCTTCTTCAATGATTTCTCCTCTACTCTGCTCTGCAGACCCAGCCGAGACTACTAAAATGTAAGCAGGCTCCCAAAGGTTCTCCAGCAGAGATGGTGGTACTTTTGGGGGTGAAGGATGATGACTCAATCCTTAGGTGCCAGCTAGCTACTGGGAGGAATGACATGGGGAATATGATGGTGAAAGATGACAGAAGGCTGGGGGAGCAATGTGGTCAGACAGGAAAGGCCCTGAAGGAATTTATGTTTTCAGTCTCTCTGACATCTGGGAGGCAATTCCCGCTGGGACTGAAGTCTGGAGAAGCCTCTGAGTGAGTCAAAACCAAAAGCAGATTTGCACCAGACGTGGTGGCATAGCCGGCTAAGGCTTAGCCATCTAAGACCAGGGACTTCCTTCCAGCAGCAGAGACCACAGCCTCTTCTGATCCTGGCCAAGCACTGGTCAGAGCAATAAGGCAGGTGGAAATAAGAGAGGCCTTGCTGTGGGAATGAACTTTGTGTGTGGCTTGAAGCAAGAAATTGTAAGAGCTGTCTCGGGAGAATCCCCAGTTATCTGATATCTCTGTGGGCTTCCAGAGTTATCTGTAGCCAGAAGATTTGGGATATTACAATGATTCTTGCCTTGCCCTATCTCTGCAAGGTCCCAGGCCCCTTCCCTTGAGGCATTGAACAGAATGCCACACCTCTAGTTACCTGTTGCACAAACCAGAGTTCTGCAGCCCCCCGATTAGAACCAAATTGACTCACCCCTCCCTTCTGCCTGCTCACCACTTCCTTGCCCAAAGCACAGTAGTCTTGAATATATAGACCTCACTGACAGAAAATAAATGGAGTTCCTATCCTCCCTGGCTCTCCACACGTGTGTATGTGAGTCTGCTTATTTTTCCTGTGGGTGATCTCCAGCGGTATTCCCTCCCCCCTTCTTGCAGGAGCAGAGCCCAGAGACTGCTGGCCTGCAGGCAGGAGGAAAGTACTGGAGCTGAGCCAAGAAGGGAAGGACAGCGTGTGGAAGGTGGTCACGCATGACTCAAAGACACCACACCTGACACCATGCCAGCGCTGATGCCCACAGGAAAGGAGAGGCTCCCAGATCAGGGTGTTGTTTACCCCCAAAGCCAACCTCCCGCTGCTCCTCTCCCAGCTATGTATCTCTACTCCATAGAGATGACATATGCATCTTGAACCACCCAAGGGCCAAAGACCCTGTGATAGCCCCCAACTCTGGAAAGCCCACTGCTAGATCAGACCCAGAAAATACAGACTTCAGGGCTGAGCTTCCTCAGGGAACTTGGCTGGTGACCATGGATGAAGATCCCTATAACTATGGCATCTGAGCGAAGCATGACCTTAATGTCTGAATAGGCCATGGCTGGAACAGAGGCTGTAGCACCAGGCAGGGAAAAGTTCCAGAGGAGACATCCCAGCTCTCCCACAGCAGACCCATCCCAGGAATGCAAGTGCCACCCCCCCCAGCAGTGTCCACACAGTGGCTTCCATGAGGTCACTGTGCTGTAACCAAGACTCCCTGGTCACCAGTTAGGTGCCCATCACACCCCAGCACATCCTGCCTAGGGGTCTCCCAGACTGGTCAGAAAATCTCTCTCTCTCTCTCTCTCTCTCTCTCTCTCTCTCTCTCTCAGCTTCTTCTCCCTCTTCATCTTCCTCCAGAGTCCCTGAGCACATACAGCCATCAGTGCAAACCACAGACAAGGGGACACAGGATTTGAGCTCCCTGGGGATGCTAAAGCAAGAAAGGAGGGATGCATCCCACCATGTTGGTAAACAGAGTCAGAAACTATCACATAGATTCAGCAATTCCAGAGGTCTATGCACTGGAGAAACATGCACACATGTTCCAAGCAAGTGTGTGTGCAGCAGCAATCCCAGAAGCAGCCTGAAGTGCCTGAGCAGAAGGGACCAGGTGAGGGCTGTGTACACAGTGGCCACAGGAGGGAGGATAGATTAGCAGTACATGGATGCTGCACAGTGCTCCTGTGTGACAGCCAGGCACAGAGAAGATGTCTGGAGAAGTTCTAAAACAATTTTTCTCACTGTGGTCTCTTTTTTTCATTTATGCAGAAAAGGAATTTATAACAAAAAGATGCCCCTACTGCTCCAGAGGTTCACTTTGAGTAAGTATAAAACATTCTAAGTACCAAGAAAATAAAAGACAAGTCAGACTGCGTCACTGTTCTACTCAGAGATTCTAATTCATTTTTCTTAGCCTAGAATCACAGTTCTCCCCAAAGCTCCCATGGAGTTTCAGGTCGGCTCCTCTGCTTCGATCTCTCTCCTGGTCTTCCTGTCTTGGTAGAGCTTCACATCCTCAGCCTTGCTGCATCCCAACTGTGTTCTGCCTTGGGGCCTTTGCATGTATTTCTCCCTTGCCTGGAACCCCTTTCTCCTGAACATCCCATTTATTGAATAGTCCACTCACTGAGTCTTGGAGTCCTGATTTTGATACTGGTGTCTCCAATGATGTTGGGCCTTACAGGCTCTCCAAAAGCGTGGCCTGTTGGAAGTCTCTAAGCCTGGCTCAAGTGTGGTGACCCAGTTTTTCACCAGTCACTTCTGCATGAGAGTGATGCAGCAAGATTTACTTGAAAATGCCCCTGCCCGGACACCACTTACATGGACATATTTCATTGGCCCAAAGCCAGCACCCCACTCTATACATCACTGTCCCCACCCCTATGTCTAGGGAATGTATATAAGGCTCCACTCTGCTACGATAAAGTGAGATCTTGCTCGACTTGACTCCCCGCTGCATCTCATTGTCTCTGGGAACTGGAAGGCTGGGAACAGGCGAGCTGTGCTCCTCGATCCAGCGGTCCTGCGGGTCTGGGACCTGTTAAGACCCCAACCCCCACTGGTGCCCAATGTAGGGCACGAGGGAGAGGACCCTCACACCGATCGAGGCCAAGCAGACACCCAGGACAGGTGAGACCCCCAATATGGGTAACACAATGTCAGCTAAGAAAGAACCAGCCCTAAAAGCTCTATGCCTCATGTTGCAGTCCTGAGGGCTTGAACTAACCGAGGCTAACACCCTTCATACTTGGGAGACTATCATCTCCCTGGCCCCTGGATTATCAGGGCCAACCTCTTCTCCTGGCAGACTTGGGCTAGGGAGGAAAAACTGGCGAGAGAGAGGCATTTTGGAATTGATGCCCCCTTGGGTTTTTACCCTACTATTACAGCTTTGAAAGCTTTCCACCCCAGGTCTCTCGCCCCCCCCCCACACACACATAGGATAGTGCGGGGAGGTGACAGACTTTGAGGTGGAGGGAGAAAAGGAATGGGACAAATTTGTTGAAAGGAGAAAGGCTTCGGAGGATTCGGACGCAGGGAGACCACCCTCTTACAAGCAGGCCGAGGGACTAAGCCCCAAGGGACCCTATACGGCCCTTAGAGCAGAGCTCTGAGCCAAGGCACAAAGAATAGAGCTACGGACCGAAGTGCCTTACGTCAAGTCAAGCCCGGAGGCCCTGCCCCAACCTAATGAGCCACCATTTTGTGCCTTCCCGGTGAATCTCATGCCCAGGGGGAATCGGCCCCTAGATTGGTACCCCTGGGAAGCTAAGGATCTTAAGGAACTCAAAAAGGCAGTGGCCGAAGATGGTCCCAATTCGCCCTGGGCCATGACCTTGCTCCAAGATATTGCCTACCACCCCTGCATCACCACGGATTGGCTAGTCTTGGCAAAAGCGGTCCTCCCCGGCCCAATATTCATTAAATGGTCAGCCCTGTTTCGGGAGGAATGTCGTTTGCGGGGGGGGGGGGGGAACGCTCGGTTAAACCCCCCATCCCCAATCCCTATCACCTTTGGGATGCTGGCCAGTACAGGAGATGGGTACGCCACGGGGGCCCAACAGGCAGCTTTGCCAGCCCCTTACCGGGACCAGGTGCGGCAATGAGGCTTGGATGCATGGAACAAACTCAACACAGGCCCCTCTGAGAGCCCCTTGGTGGGGATGAGACAAAAGGCTTGCAAAACGCTCCCTGAATTTATCAACCGGGTACAGCAAAGCCTTCACCGTAAGCTACCCCCAGGGGACCTCCTAGACCAATTTATTAGGATGACAGTCTGGGAAGGAATGAATGGCAATCACCACCTAGCCTGTGCAGGCATGAGGGACTGGACAATGGGTTCCTGGATTAAAGCCACCCAAGACATAGGTACTCAAAGCCACAAGGCACAAGCCTTAATGCAGGCCATACAGGCTCAGACGTCAGTCTTAATGGCTGCAATCACTCAAGCCTTAGGTGCAATCAAATTACCAGGGGAAAAAAACAAACCCCCAAGTAAAGGTTAAATGGAAAGACCCTTTAACACACCAATGGAAAGGCCCAGACCCACTAATCATGATGGGGAGAGGCTTTGGATGTGTATATCCTATTGGGGAAGAAGCACCAATCTGGATACCAGTAAGGAACTTGAAGTTCCTACCTACCCCCTTGGAAAAGGAAACAATAATATAATTGAATCCAAAGGCTACAAACCCTTGAGGAGTTCTTATGTCTTTTCTTGTTCACAGATGGCGTGGTCCCTGAGACTGTTAATGGCCACATGGATGACAACGACAGTAATAGAAGCACAGAATCCTAATCCCCACCAACCACAGAGAGTGACATGGCTAGTGGCTAATCCCGTTAATGGGCAAGCCCTCAATTCCACCACGAGGGACACACCACCATCAACATGGTGGCCGTCACTCTACTTTGACCTCTGTGATCTGGCCCGAGGTAGTTGGGATGTGGTTGATTGGACCCCGGCTCACCTGGGGAGGCCAGAATGTAATGGACAAAGGGGATGCACCCTGCCAGTGGTAGGAGACCCTAGATCCCCGGGATGCTCCCACATCCTCAAACAAGCTGCGCTCAGGGACACCGCCATCTATGTATGTCCTGGGAATAACTGGACTGCACAAAAGATATCTGATTGTGGTGGGCCGGGAGATTTCTATTGTAGGGCATGGGGGTGCGAGACCACAGGGTCATGTTCTTGGGTGGGGCACAGGGGAGCTATTCGGGTTACTAGGGTAAGGACACAGAGAAGGGCTAGCAACCCCCTTTATGGGGCATGCACCAATTACCACTGCATCCCCATACAGGTAACATTCACTGAAGAGGGCAAAAAGGAAACAAACTGGGAAATTGGAAAAATGTGGGGCCTTAGGCTATATCAATCAGGATATGATCAAGGATTGTTATTCTCCATCAGGAGACAAATAAATCCCATTGCTAGTGAGACTTAGGTGGAGCCAGATGCCCCAGACCCAACTCCCAACAAAACAAAGACTATGACAAGCCCACCACCAACAAATCGGCCAGTAAATAGCACCCCCCAACCTCACTCCACTGGGAGAGGACACAAGGGCAAGGGGCAAAAGAAAGGGACACAGTAAGGGTAAAACTAGGGATGAAACTAGCCCCTGGGAAGTGGCAGTAAAAATAGCTTATGAAGCCCTAAATGAGACCAGGCCTGAGTTAATAGAGTCATGTTGGCTATGCCTTAGTCCCACACCACTGTACTATGAAGCTCTAGGGTATATTGGAAACTTTACAGAGGAAAACACATCCTCAAAATGTCAAGGGGGCCCCTGGTTGAATACAAAACAAGGCATTAAAAGAACAGGGCTGACTTTACCCCTTCAGGGAGCAAATTTCACTTGTGTGACATCTGCCCAAGGGGTCTCTCCATGGGAGAGGTGTCAGGAGGTTACTGGTGATAATGAATGGATAACACCCTCAGAACAGGGAATATATTGGCTATGTCAACACTCAGGCCTCACGCCCTGCATAGCAACTGCAATCCTTAAACAGGGCAATGATACCTGTGCTATGGTGGCAGTGATGCCCCATGTATTATATCATTGTAATGAAGAAATGGCCACCAGGCAGGGTAACCACAGGGAAAAAAGGGAACTCATTACTGCGCTGGTGGTCACCTCCCTTCTGGGGCTCAGGGCAGCGGGAACCGGTCTGGGAGGGGCCACCCTGGCCCTGGTAAACACCAAATATCAAGAACTCAAGATGCAGATTGATGTCAACCTCGATAGAGTGGAAACCACTCTCAGATATTTTAAAAAATCCCTAGATTCCCTAGCACTAGTAGTTCTCCAAAATCAGAGGGGACTGGATCTCCTAACCCTTGAACAATGGGGAATTTGCAGAGCATTGGGGGAGGAGTGCTGCTTTTATGCAGACCATTTGGGGATCATTACAAAAAATCTGGATGAGATTCGAAAGGGAATAGAAGATAGGCAGCTAAATTATGACTAGGGCTGGTTCAGCCAATGGTTTGACTGGTCGCCTTGGTTAACCACTCTTTTATTGGCCCTAGCCAGCCTGCTTATAATAATATTGCTTGCTTGCACCATTGGACCATGCCTTTTTAACAAGCTGATTCAGCTGATACAAAACAAGACCCAGGAAATCCAACTTATGATGCTGCGAGCCAGATATGGCCCTTGATAAGACCCCTTACCCACTGCCTCACCCTGATGACGGGTAAGGGTCCTCAAGGAGAGGCCAACCTAAGACAGGGGACAGTGTGGCAAAGAGAGAGGGTAAGGAGACACATGGCACCCAATGGCAGGTTAAGATCTGGCTACCCCTAGGCTACCTAAGACAGGAGTTGGGCCAAGAGCCGCCTTAAACTCCCAGTGATGGGTAAGCTTAGTGGGAGTGAGCACAGACAACCTAAGACAGGGGCCATGCTGACCACCCCCCCCATACAAAACAAAAAGGGGGAGTTATTGGGCATTACAGGCTCTCCAAAATCATGGCCTGTTGGAAATCTCTAAGCCTGGCTCGAGTTTGGTGACCTGTTTTTTCACCAGTCACTTCTGCATGAGAGTGATGCAGCAAGATTTACTTGAAAACGACCCTGCCCAGACACACTTACATGGATATATTTCATTGGCCCAAAGCCAGCACCCCACTCTATACATCACTGTCCCCACCCCTATGTCCAGGGAATGTATATAAGGTTCCACCCTGCTACAATAAACTGAGATCTTGCTCGA
This sequence comes from Rhizomys pruinosus, assembly GCA_009823505.1. Taxonomy (NCBI): domain Eukaryota; kingdom Metazoa; phylum Chordata; class Mammalia; order Rodentia; family Spalacidae; genus Rhizomys; species Rhizomys pruinosus. Next base: position 1,397,279 of record VZQC01000029.1, read on the forward strand.
CTTGACTCCCCGCTGCATCTGATTGTCTCCGGGAACTGGGAGGCTGGGTACAGGCGAGCTGCGCACCTGTCCTTCCTCAATCCAGCCAGTCCTGCGGGTCCGGGACCGGTTAAGACCCCGACCCCCACACAATGAAAAGTAGAAAGGAGAAGAAGACTCATCAGTGGACAGCCTCATTACCTCATCCCTGGTCAAAACTCTAAGGCACAAAAACTTCTTGAAGAAACTTAGCATCTCAAGAAGAGACAGTCTGGCTCAAGAACTTCCAGGTGTGGCCCAGCAAGAATCTGCAATCCCATTTAAAGGTATTCTTGCCAAAAATATTTTCCAGAATATCCTCATGAAGATACCACCTGACTATAAAGCATTTTACAAAACAAGTGGCTCATGTTTATTGCAGCTCTCTTCACAGTAGCAAAGAGCTGGAACCAACCCAAGTGCCCCTCAACCAATGAGTGGATAGAGAAAATGTGGTACATCTACACAATGGAGTTCTATGCAGCAGTAAAGAAAGATGACATCGGGGCTGGAGAGATAGTCTAGTGGTTAAGAGTGCCAACTGCTCTTGCAGAGGATCCGGGTTCGATCCCCAGCACCCACATGGTGGCTGAGAACCATCTTTAACTCCAGTTCCAGGGGAATCTGATGTCCTCTTCTGACCTCCACAGCATGGCATGACACGGGTGCACCAACCTACATGCAGACAGTAGATTCATACACATATGAAAATAAATAAAAAATTTTTAAAAAAGAAAGACGACATCATGAAATTTGCAGGTAAATGGATGGAACTAGAAGATATCATGTTAAGTGAAGTAACACAGTCCCAGAAAAACAAAAGATGAATGGTATCCCTCATCTGTGGATGCTAGTACCAAGTACCTAGTTGTAAGGCACACTGAGCAACATTAAAGTTATATTCCTCATGATCTGAAAACAACTGTGCTCTTATATTGTGAATCCCTAGACAGGTTCTAGAACTAACCTACCATTTATTATCAGACTTTGGATTTTTGGTATATGATGGTGGGTATGTATGTATCTTTTAGAGTAATATAAAATTAAAATGGAAAAAGGTGAATCAAGAAATATGATATGGAAATAACATACAGTTTGTTTTCAGAAGATACAATTTTAATATAGGTGCCATGTATCAAGCTGGTGTAACTTAGCCTTTCTGGGTGCTTAACAACCATACTTAATCCCCATACAAAATTGCCCGAGGGACCTAAGGGATAACTTTGTCCCTTGCCCTCAGAGGTCAACCAAGTCTTAGGGGACTAGGCATGGGGGCATCTCTTGAAATGTCCTGCAAATGTGGGTCACCAGTCTTCCTGTATAGGGAGGTCTTGGAGACCCACTAATGTAGGACTTCAGCCAGTGTCCAGTCTATAAAGAGGAAAGCCTGCTCATGCTTCAAAAAGGGAAGTCTGGTCTAGCAAGACCTGATTTTGTCCTCAAGTGGATGGAACTGGTAAATGAAAAGCTGGAAGGAACCAGGGCCTCCCACTCTCCCCCGCCCCAAAAAAAAAAACCTGAGTGACCCCTGAGGACCAGATCCTCAACTGATCTTAAGAAAACAAAAACCTTGGTTAATCTGGGCTAACCGTGTAGACTTAAGCATCCAAAAGGAAAGTAAAACCAGTAATAAATAATCAGTAAGGCCTGGGAAATTGTACTTCAGATGTAAAACTTGACATCTTAGTAAAAAGACAAAAAGAAAAAAGAGAGAGCACTGTTGTTTGGCCTGTCTTCAATTCTTACTGGCAAGTGCATCTACTCTGTGGCTGCCACTGCTTTAGTCACTCTTCAAAGACATGAGACACAGCTTTTTAACTCTCCAATATGGACTGAAGACTCATATCTCTCCAAGAATCCTCCAAACCTTCAATGCCAGATGGGGACTACTGAGATATCCAGCTTGTGGACTGAGTAGCTACTGGGATTTCAGCCTCATCAGAGTATAGACTGCCATTGTTAGACTATCCAGGCTGTATCATGGAGACCAGTACAGAAAGATCAAGACAGGACACATGCTTACTGGACCTCGTTTGGGGGACCATGGGAGGGAAAGACCCCAGTGTGGAGCACAAGGGCAAGATTGATGGTTGTTTGAGCTTGCCAAGGAGGAATCTTCAAAAACTTCCTTAAGGAAAACATGACATCTTGTAACAAGAAAGAAGAAAGAAAGAAAGAAAGAAAGAAAGAAAGAAAGAAAGAAAGAAAGAAAGAAAGGAAGGAAGTCCTCCAATTCAGGTGATATGTGTATGTATGTTTGTATATATTTATGTATGTATATAAGTATATATATATATATGTATATATATATGTATATATATATGTATATATATATATATGTATATATATGCAATACAAGTTAGAGAGAACAACAACAATGACAAAAGAACTGGAAAAAAAACCCTCTGGAAAGACTCAGAAAAAGATACCAGACATGTATGGCAGAGTGCAGGAACTCAGGTGGGGTGGGGGGCATGGAAAGGGAAATGACTAAATTCAATTGAGAAATGATGTATGATGTATGGAAAAAGTTTAATAACAATGAAAAATAAATTTAAAAAAAAAACAAGAAAACAAGTGGCTTGAAATTGTCAAAGATATCAGTGTTTGGGCAGGAGAGATGGCTGGCTCAGTGGTTAAGAGCACTGGCTGCTCTTCTAGAGGACCGAGGTTCAGTTCCCAGCACCCATATAATAGCTAATAACCTTCCATAACTCCAGTTCTAGGGGATCCAATGCCCTCTCTGACCTCTGTGGGCACTGCATGACATGAGTACATTTACGCACATGCAGGTAATACACTCACATACATAAAATAAAAGTAAAAAATCAGTGCTTAAGAAACAACAACAAAAGTAAGGATCCCATTCAGATCTAAGGAGGTCACAAAGAACAATAACCAATGTTTTGCATGAATTATATACTGGGAATGGCAAGTCTGGAAGGATGATATGGGAGACCTTGAAGAAAACTTAAAACAGAAACTGCAAGTTATATGATACTGAATTTGTAAATTTCATGGGTGGAATAATGGCACTGAGAACTCACAGGAGAAAATTCCAGCACTTCCATGTACAAGCATGTGAGGAGGCTCTGACATCTGCAACTTTCCATTACCACATGTGCAGGGGGAGCTCACAGAGCAAGACGTTGACAGCCAGGAGCCTCAGTAAAGGTTCTTGCTATTTACTATAGTATTCTTTTTAAAAAATGTATTTAATTTATTATTTTTATTTTATGTGTAGGAGTGTATTGCCTGCATTGTGTATAAGTGCACTAGTGTCATGCAATACCTGTGGAGATCAGAAGAGGGTGTCATATCCTCTAGAACTGGAGTTACAGATCGTTATTAGTCACCATGTGGGTGCTGGGAACCAAACTCACGTCCTCTGCAGGAGCAGCCAGTGCTCTTAACTGCTGAGCCATCTCCTCACCCCTTCACTATATTGTTCTTAACACCATATACATATGTATAATTACCATGTGTGAAGGTAAAACAAAATAAGACTGAAATATTATTTGGACTCCATAAACCATTTGTGTGCATGTATGTGTTTGTCTGTGTGTGCTCCTCACACATACACATCTGCATACACACACACACACACACACATCTGCACACACATACACATCTGCACACACACATGTCTGCACACACATACACATAATCTGCATATACATACATAAGATAAATAAGTTAATGTAATAAAAAAGTATTAAATATTAGAGAAATCAAATTTGTTAAATTCATCAGCTTGTTTTTATTTACTCATGTTTAGCTCCTGTCTGAATATTTAAGTGAGTGTTGATTGTTTTAAAATTCATAAGCTGGACATTAAACAAAATATAAATTGTAGTGAGTATATCTTTCCACATATAAAATCCCTGGAAAATTCCAGATTCTGCCAAGATCAACCTCACCACAGGCAGAAGTCAATGTTTGGCCGATACGTAAAGGTTATAATGGGCTAAGAGGCCCCAAGATGGACACTTTACCTGGACAGAGACAGATATGGCAGGCAGTCCCTGTCCTGTGCTTTGAATATAAGCTGAACAGAGCCAACCATCCATGGTGTAAAAGCAAGCAGAAACAGAAGAGAAGAGAGATTCTTATTTGCAAGAGCAATGATGTCCCCATTATAAAACAATACTGTTGCCCAGGGAACAGCCATGTGGAAAGGTCCTTCAAGCTGCCCTGGGCTCTAAAGTGAGTGAGCAGTGACCTTCCACCTCATGAACCTATACAGCAATGCTCTGGAAGGCCTGGTTCTCCCCATAGCCTCTAATGCCATTGGGAGCTGTTCTAGTTTGTCTTTCATTGCTGTGACAAAACACACTGACCACCACCAACTTGAGGAGGAAAGGGTTGATTCAGCTCACATCTCCTGGGTCACAGTTCATCACTTAGGGAGCCCAAGGCAGGAACTCAGGGCAGGAACCTGGATGCAGGAGCTGGAGCACAGACCATGGAAGAATGCTGCTTACTGGCTTGCTCCTCTGGCCCATGCCCAGCCTGCCCTCTTATACTGTACAAAACAACCTGCCCAGGGTGGCACCACCCATAGTGGGTTAGGCCCTCCCACATTGCTCAACAATTAAGACAATACTCCACAGACATGGCCACAGACCAGTCCAATGGAGCCAATTACACAACTGAGGCTCCGTCAACCCAGGTGTGTCAAGGTGACACTAAAGCTATCTAGCACAGGAGGCCAAAGAGGAATTTGGCCCAAGAGCCTTTCAAGAAACATGTAGGTGTCCAAAGCAGTTGGGCGTAATGCATATTGGAAACAACAACAACAACAGAAAGGACTTCATCAAGGAACTGACTGAAACAGTAAACTTCTGCTCAAAACAGTCAACTTCCTCATAGAGAATATTGAGAAAGACCGAGAAAGAGATGAAAAGCATGTTTGGCAGAATGCATGAGCTCTGGTGGGGTGGGGGAATGGGCGAGAACATGGGTCTAGATTTGTTTAAAAAATAAAAATAAATTTATGTGAAAAAAAGAAACATGTAGGAAGCATCTTTCATGTCACAGGCATCGTGCTATTCTTCAAAGTCAAATAAAATGTGCCTTTGTCTCAAGACACTTTTAATCTCATAATTAAAAGAGAATGATCTACAGCTAGCAAGATGGCTCAGCTAATAAAGGCACTTGCCACCAAGCCTGATGACCAGAGTTAAATCCTAAAGACATGTAGAGGCAGGAGAAAGATAATTCCCACACATGGTCCCCTGACCTCCCATCACTAAAATAAATAAATAAATTAATTAATTAATTAATTAATTAATTAATTTTAAGTTGAATTTTAAGACACAGTGATCTAAATGTATCAACAGTATATACAAACCAAGAACTAGGAGTCCCTGGTTAATGGCTTAGCACACAGAAACACAAGGAATTGAGGAGGGGGAAAGACTCTAGGCAGGATGGGCTATTTAGGTTGACCTTGAAATTCACCAGAGGATAAGTCCATTATTGAAAGACTAATACCATGTGTTCTCACAATGGGTGGGAGATAATAAAACTGATCTCACAGAAGCAGGAGTAAAATGCTGATTATCAGAGTCTGGGAGGAGAATGAAGAAGAGAGGGAAGAGAAAAGGTTGGTTAAAGGGGGCAACGGGAATGCAGTTGGCTAGAAAGCAGTGTAGACTGATGCATTAGTTATTACCTATGGTTGGCCATAATCAAATGTATATTTCAAAGTAGCCACTAGGGAAGATTTTTAATGTTCTAAGTCAAAAAAATAATAGATGGCTGAGGTAATAAATAGCCAATTACCCTGATCAGATCATTACAGATTGTATGCGTGTATCAAGGTGTCCCATTGTACCACAAAAATATGTACAATTATTCTATATCAATTAAAATACATTCCATATGTATACATATATGCACAACTTATGGAATTTATTTAGGGTTGTTCGTACGTACGTGTCTTAAGGGGTGACCACTTGGGCTTGGATAAGCCATCGAGGACTTTGTCCCTGGAGAAAACTGATTCTCCCTATCTCAGCAGCCATTGATTCCCAGTAGCTCTTCATCCAGGGAGGGACCTTGTGAAAGTTCCCCAATCCACATTGCCATATCGACTGATGTTATCACTATGAAGGTCATGTTTAGGCAACCACACAGTTGAGACTTGGTGGGAGAAGCTTCCATGTCCTGTCTAGAAGACACCATCTTGCAGCAGGTGTCTTGGCCCTCTGGCTCTTCCAATATTTCCACTCCCTCTTCTGTGATGTTCCATGAGTTTTAGGTGTAGGAGTTGCATTGTGGATGTATCATTTGGAGGTGGGCATAATGAAGCTTGAGGGCTCGTCCCATTTTTCCTTCAGTTCCAATAGGTCCACTGTAAAGCATAGACATGAATAAGTACACAGAGCTGCTCAACCCAATGCTCAGAGTACAATGAGAACTCACTAAATAGGAAACTAAACATTATTGTTATATGCTTGCTTGTGATTTTCTGCAACAAGAATCACAACCTTTTCCACTTACCAATTAAATCTTTTCCCAGAGAGACAGGAACTCTTGAGACTTCAGTGTATATCTGATACTTTTACCAGCACTCCCTAAGGGCCATGTAATAAACATGTAATAAGCATGAAATAATAAACCCGGTAAATAGAAAAGAAAGCCTCTGCATACCCTGTCTTATCTTTATGGGACCATGTGACATGACAGGCCTTAGGAGAGAAGGACTGGACTGTGGGGGGTGTGACTAGATAGGGCCTCTCCAATAACTTTTTCTTCCCTCCTCATCCTCATGCCCACTGCTGAGTAGTGATTTCTCTGAGATAAAACAGTTCTTTCTTGGAAGAAGTTTATTAAGACTGGATTTTCTAAACGGAGGTGAAGCTGGGTGCGGTGGTGCACACCTTTAATCCCAGCACTCGGGAGGCAGAGGCAGGCAGATCTCTGTGAGTTTAAGGCCCGCCTGGTCTACATAGTGAGTTCTAGTCCAGCTGGGGCTACAGAGAGATCCTGCCTCAAAAAAAAAAAAACAAACCTAGAAAATCAAAACTCAATAGCTTCAGGAATCTCTGAAACTGACTGGATTCCCTAGGCCCTTCCACCCTCCCCTGGTTCACATAAGCAAGAACTGCTGACAACCCTGGGACTGTAGAGTTATCAGGAAGACACTCTCCAATCTGTCCAGCTGCCTGCAAATTGTACAGCGAGCTCCAAGTTTCCAGATGTGGTAAACTGTCACCCATGCTGAGAAGGGCTTTGGTGATATAGCTATCCGAGTCATTTCTGTTCCCATCAGTAACCCCTTACCCATAGTCCACAATAAACTTATTGGTTCAGCAAGTTGGACTTGGATGGCATCCTTACTTTGGTCTGCCATTGAGTCCCTATCTGAGGTAAGTAGCTGTTTTGTTCACATCTCTCCAAAAATCATACCACACAGCACCAGTTTATATGTCTTTCAACTGTGACCATCTTTTTATCCCTCTTAAATACATTCCCAGGGAAAGGTCTGAGAAATTCACTGGTCGGAAGGCTGGGGTGAAACCCAAGATTCCCAGGATTGTTTGCATTGGAGCAGGTGGGGAAAGCTAAAATCAAAGGTATGGAGGTCTAATTAAGGAATTACAGGCCTGGGAATGCCAGGAAGAGAAGACGTTGTGAAACCAGACAATGTGGCCAAGACCACTCTAATTATACCACAGGAGACCTATCCCAGTGGGGCAGTTAGTGGCTTGGTTAGAGCAGAAGGAGAAAGTGGAGGTGGGTTTCTTATTATTTCTTAAATTAAAATGCAAAAGACTGGCCTAACTGCCTTAAAAAGAATCAGGTGGGTACTATGAGCTCAAGTGGAAGAGACAGTGGGTGGAAACCCAAGATAAGGATCAGGACGAACGGAATGAATATTCATGAATATGCTCATATGTGTGGGAGAATTCCAGGAAGACACAAATCACACTGGTAGCCATGGCTGTCTCAGAAGAGGCTGCCTGGGAGGACTAGAGATCTAGGTGGAGGAAAGACATTTCTGTGTTCTCACATTCCTTTATACTGTGAGTTTCTAAACTATATGGATATATCCGTTTTTCAACTAAAAAATAGGTTTGCAAAGACAGCATGCATGAACTCAGTGAGATCTGAAGTCTTTAGATAAAACCAAAACCATGAGATATTTTTAAAGGACGACTGAAAGACCTCAGCCAGAAACCAGCATGCTATGAATCAAACCCCCAGCCCAACTATTTCACTTGGCTTCAGAATTCTGTTTGAGTTCTGTGCCATAAAACCCTCCTGAAGGCGACTGTAGAGCCAGGACAGCCAAGAGGACACATCCCCAGTGCCGTGCTGGGGCTTGCTTTCTTAACAACACAGATTTCTATCTCAGAAAGCAATCTCCACCACACTTCCGTGCCTATTTTTGAGCAGGGAGGTAGGGTTTCAGGAAGTGCATTTGGTCAGCTCAGCCCCATCTCTCTCCTGACCCCAGGCTTGCTTTGACTCTGAACCTGAGAGTGCTATCTGTTCACAGGACTGCTCAGAGGACTCAAGACTGAGGGACCACTCGAAATGCTTGTTCCATTCCCCTTAACGTCTGCTTCAGGGACTTGGTGATAACATTTATTATTGTAGAAAAACAAAACAAAGGCTCCACACTCTCTGAAATTAGGAAATTTCCCCGTGGAATGTTCTATTAAGCTGGGGGAGGGGGGGACACTGCATCTCAGTCAGCCTCTCACCAAGAATCCCCAAGGGTGTGGAGAGCAGCAAGGGAAAGCATTATGCAGAAATCACTGAAAAACACGATTTTGCCAAACTCTGTGCCGCAAGAATTAAACCAGAAAAAAACACCAGGTTTGAAAAGACACCATGAACATCCAAAATGCACATATCCTGTCTGCACCGTGGAAACGGTAAATCCATTTGTGAACTCAAAAGGCATCTGAGAAACTCAAAAGAACAACTGACACTTGACAGCAGAAGAATCTGAGAAGCCAGGTTACAAACTTCACATTTTAGGCAGTTTCCTGGTGAATGCTTGAGAATTCTTGAAACATGCGGCTCAGCCTTGACAGCGGCATTTGGGACAACATAGAGCTAGAGAACAAATAACTACTGAGTCTTCTGAACTTGGCATTGTGTGACATAACAGAGATCCACTATGCTTACAGAACTGGTCTTTTAAGAAAGATCCAGGAAAATACATTGCACCTCCTAGTAAGGAGATCAAACTGAAAGGTTCTTTTTTGTTTTTCAAATTAACATCTATAAACTGTTTGCAATATACCAGGCACAGCGCTTAGTGCTTGGATTGCTGATATCTCATCACCATCACGTTGCTGAGGTAGATACTGCTGTGTCTCCACTTTACCAATGACGAAGAAGTTAGAAAGGTGTGGGGAAGAGGGGAGGGGGGGAGGAGAAGGGGAGAGGGAGGTGGACGATGGAGCGTGGAGGGGGGGGTAAGGGAGGGGAGAGGAGGGGAGGGTCCATTTGAACAGCCAAGCCACATTCTTCTCCCGCACTGAATCTGCTCTTAGTACGCTACCAACATCAAAAGCAAACTGCTTAAATCTTATAAATTTTGCTATCTCCACTAGACAGCTCTACATACAATGGGCCAAAACTGGGCACTAAACAGTTGTCTGAGGTTGTTGAGATTACTTGTGTAAACAATCCTTTCTTGTCAATCTTAGCTGTTAGTATAAAAACTCAGCAGTTGTACCAGTTAGGTATGAAGACACCAACCTCCTGCATGTTACCAAATATATCAAGCATAAGTAGGTTAGATAAAACTGTATTTTGTTTTTCCTTTGTTCCATTATTGATCCAAGAAAAATAAGGTAAAATCAAAATATGTGTCTTCCATATAATAAATGCATTTTGGGAAAGTGATATATAAACAGAACATGTTAAATGCACTAGGTAAGTTAGGTTCTAATGGATCATTTTCCATAGTTAAAAAAAAATCTTTTCTGGAGCTGGGGAGGTGGTTCAATCATTAAAGTGTTTAAATAATGGAACGAACCTGACTTAAGATCCCCAGCACTCATATAAAAAGTTGGACAAGGCAGAGTGCATCTGCAGTCCCAGGGCTGGAGGCAGAGACCCAAGGTTCCCTGAGCCTGGCTGGAGAGCCTGTCTACCCAATGTGACCTTCAGTGTAGAGAAAGACCCTGTCTACCCAATGTGACCTCCAGTATAGAGAAAGACCCTGTCTACCTACCCAATGTGACCTCCAGTGTAGAGAAAGACCCTGTCTCAAAAAATAAGGTGATAGGAGCTAGAGAGATGGCTTGATGGTTCATAGCACAGGCTCCTTTTGCAGACAACCCAGGTTGGGTTCCCAGCTCCCACATGGGGGCTCACAACTGTCTCTAACTCCAGTTCCAATGGCCTCTTCTGGCCTCTACAGGCATTGTACACACACAGGTGCACTTACATACATGCAGACAAAACACTGATACACATAAAATAATAATTGCTACATTTTTTATTAGAAAGTAAAGTGGAGAGTGATAGAAGAAAATACCCAACATTACCCTCTGTCCCCACAGGCACATGAACAAGCATATGTGCCTGTGTGGATGCACACACACACACATGCACAATCTTTTCCAATAATTTATAATTTACCTTGTACCAAACATGGTTCCAGGTATTTTAGAAAGGCACATAAAATCCCAGCTAAGTACACTCTAAAAACAAGTAATAGATTTGAATAATGATAGAAGAGGGACGTCAAGACCCCACAGGAGTGTGGGAAATCCATGGAGGCCTATGCACTTTACAGAGTGGGCCCCAAATTTAGCTGTAAGCTGTCTGGCAGCGCCAACAAGATCAGTTACACAACACTTGGATGTCTCTACAGGTTTAGAAACCCACAAAACTGGTTATTTCCTGACAGTTTGCCAGCCTTCCTGACCTTCAGCAGATTCTAGCTGTACTGGAGAGACAGGGTTTCCCCAACCCCCCCTGCAGGCTGCTCTTTCTCTTGCGCCATTGAGGGACATGTGCCCCAGAGTCAGCCACCTGTCCCCCAAGTTCACTGCTGTTTCCAGACTTTTTATTTTGTTGTTTTTTTTTTAATTTTGAGATTTCGTACATGAATACTATTTTGTATTATTTCCACCTCCCAGTTCCCTCCAACTCCTTGCTGATCCTCCAACTCCTCACACGTCCCTCCCACTCCCTCCCTCTCAATTTCTTGTCCTCGTCTTTAATTGCTATTGTTATATGCACACACACACAGACACACACACACACATATGTTGCATTGAGTCATTTAGTGTGTCATGTGTACCGGGTTGAGGGCTGCCTACTTGGGATTAGGTGACCTCACAGGAAGCTCATCCCATGAGAACACTGTTTCTCCCTTCTTGGGTATCCATTGGTCACCTATAGCTCTTCATCTGGAACTGCGACCCTGTGACATTTTCCCCATGCAAATCAGAATGTCAACTGGTTTGGTCATTATGTGTGTCTCGTTGGGTGGCCATGCTGTGGAGACTGCATGGAAGTCGCTTCCCTATCATGTGAGAATGTGTTAAGTAGCAGCGGGCACACCCTATCCCTCTAGCTCTTACACACTCTTTCTGCCTCCTCTTCTGCTATGTTTCCTGAGCCTTCTCCAGACTGTTTCTTACCTCATTTGTACCCCACCCCTTTCTAAATGATAATCTAATTTGCCTCAAGCATCTATCCATTTTTAAAGACCGCCCCTATCCTTAGATGGTTCTAACATGCAACCAAAGTTAAAAACTTCTAGTCCCTGACTGCCGTCCTCCGGCCTCCTTCCTTCACTCCAGCTCCCCTGGTCTTCAGCCTCACTGGTCCTCTGATGCACAGGCCCTCTTTACTCCTACCCACGTTCATTTCCCTTCTCTCCTCTCTCCTTCCTGCTCCCTTGCTAACTTTTAATTCCCTGCTTCATCATTTTAGCCACTCCTTTGCCAGTATCCTAATCCATCTGCCGTTTCCACCTTCTAAAACAACTACCCAAGGCTCCATGCTGAAATAATCCATCTGGCTTTCTTCATGTCTACACCTCAGTTTCTGACCAGTGTGCCAGGAATAATTGATATACTCAGTGTAAGTCTTAAAGATGTTAGCAATTTAAAAATGAAAGGGAATTTCCTTTAATTCAAAATTTTGAACTGGCAGCAACTGCTTGCTTATATAAAAATTCCAGATGAATCTTTGAAAAATTATTAGAATTAAATATATACCAAATATAGCAAGTTTTCTTGATAGATCACCAATGACAAAACTCATCGTCTTTGTTCACAACAAATAGTTTTAACATGGTTGTAGTCACCTTTCTGTGCCTGTGACAAAACACCTAAGAGAATCCACTTAAAATGAGGAAAGGTTTATTTTGGCCCACAGTTTCAGAGGGTCCAGTCTATGGTTACTCAGCCCTGTTGTTTTAGGTGTACGGAAGGGCAGCACATCATTGTGGGGAGCATGTGTCAAAACAAAACTACTTACCTCATGCAGCAAGAAGCAGAACGAAAAGGGCCAAGGTTCCCAATATCCCCCTTCAAGAGACCTCATGTTTTTCTACTGGGCTAAGGATCCTAAAGGTTGCCTCACTTCTGTATAGTGCCACAGGCTGATAACCAGCTTTTATTTTTCAGACGGGCCCTCAGAATGTGGCCTAAGCCCCTCCTGCTTTCCCGTGCTGGGGTCACAGGTATGCACCACTACTCCTGACACCAAGCTTCTGACAAATACCCTTTAACAGGCATTTCAGATTCGAACTATAACAAATAGGAAGAAATGTAAACATATCATTTGCTTCATCAAAAGATCTGGTGTTCTTGGCACTGAAGAGATGGCTCTGCCATTAAGAGCACTGATTACTATTGCAGAGGACCTGGGCTCAATCACCACTACCCACATGGCAGATAACAACCATGTGTAACTCCAGTTCCAGGTAGTTGGATGCTCTCTTCTGACCTCTGCAGACACTGCACCCCATGGGTGCACCTGCCTACATACAGGCATTACACAAATAATAAATAAATAAATAAATAAATAAATAAATAAATAAATTTTTATTTATTGATGTTTTGTGTATTTCATACATCATTTTTCAATTCAGTTCAGGCATATTCCCCTTTCCCTTCCCCCCCACCCCACCCCACCCCATCCCAGATTGTGCATTCTGCCATAAGTGTCCTGCATTTTTCTCTCAGTCTTTTTTTTATGTTTAGGAATTCACACTTTCCTCCATTAATTTTATATTATTCTAAAATACAGATACATACTCTCCACCCATATACAGTAATTACAGAGTCTGAAAATAATTGGTGGGTGGATTCTAGAACCCATTGAGAGATTCACATTATAACAACATAGTTGCTTTCAGATAAACAGAATTATAACCATAATGTCATTCAGCTTGTCTTTCATCTGGGGGATTTGGTGTTAGCATCCACAAATGAGGGAAATCATTCTCTGTCTTTCTGGGACTGTGCTACTTCACTCAGCATAATGGCTTCACACTCCATCCATTTACCTGCAAAGGTCATAATGCCATCTTTCTTTACCACTGAATAGTACTCCACTGTGTAGATGTNCCCCCCCCCAAAAAAAAAACCCCAAGAGATCCCTGAGTACCAGATCCTCAACTGACCTTGAGAAAACAAAAACCTTGGTTAATTTCACTAACTGTGTGGCCTTAAGCATCCAAAAGGAAAGTACAACCAGATATAAATAATCAGTAAGACTAGAGAAACTGTACTGCAGACATAGAACTTGAGATTTTAGTAAAGAGACAAAAAGAAAAAAGAGAGAGTACTGTTGTTTGGCCTGTCTTCAATTCTTACTGGCAAGTGCATCAACTCTGTGGCTGCCACCGTTTTGGCACTCCTCAAAGACATGAGACACAGCTTTGTAACCTTCAAATATGGATTGAGGACTCATGTCTCTCCAAGAATCCTCCAAAACTTCAATGCCAGATGGGGACTACTGAGATACTCAGCTTGTGGACTGAACAGCTAAGGGGATGTCAGCCTCCTCAGAATATAGACTGCCATTGTTGGACTACCTGGGCTATATTGTGGAGGCCACTGCAGGGGGATTGAGACAGGATGTGTGCTTACTGGACTTCATTTGGAGGACCATGGGAGGGAAAGACCCCCCCCATGTGGAGCAAAATTTCAGGATTGATAGTTGTTTGGGATTGCCAAGGAGGACCTTTCCAGCACTTCCTTAAGGAAAACATGACATCTTCTAGAAAAAAAATCCAACAATTCAAGTGATACGTGTATGTATGTATATATATAACTATGTACATATATGTATATATACTGTAGCAATACAAGTTGGAGAGAACAACTAAAAAAAAACCCTCTGGAAAGACTCAGAAAAAGATACCAGACATGTATGGCAGAGTGCAGGAACTCAGGTGGGGTGGGGGGCATGGAAAGGGAAATGACTAAATTCAATTGAGAAATGATGTATGATGTATGGAAAAAGTTTAATAACAATGAAAAATAAATTTAAAAAAAAAACAAGAAAACAAGTGGCTTGAAATTGTCAAAGATATCAGTGTTTGGGCAGGAGAGATGGCTGGCTCAGTGGTTAAGAGCACTGGCTGCTCTTCTAGAGGACCGAGGTTCAGTTCCCAGCACCCATATAATAGCTAATAACCTTCCATAACTCCAGTTCTAGGGGATCCAATGCCCTCTCTGACCTCTGTGGGCACTGCATGACATGAGTACATTTACGCACATGCAGGTAATACACTCACATACATAAAATAAAAGTAAAAAATCAGTGCTTAAGAAACAACAACAAAAGTAAGGATCCCATTCAGATCTAAGGAGGTCACAAAGAACAATAACCAATGTTTTGCATGAATTATATACTGGGAATGGCAAGTCTGGAAGGATGATATGGGAGACCTTGAAGAAAACTTAAAACAGAAACTGCAAGTTATATGATACTGAATTTGTAAATTTCATGGGTGGAATAATGGCACTGAGAACTCACAGGAGAAAATTCCAGCACTTCCATGTACAAGCATGTGAGGAGGCTCTGACATCTGCAACTTTCCATTACCACATGTGCAGGGGGAGCTCACAGAGCAAGACGTTGACAGCCAGGAGCCTCAGTAAAGGTTCTTGCTATTTACTATAGTATTCTTTTTAAAAATGTATTTAATTTATTATTTTTATTTTATGTGTAGGAGTGTATTGCCTGCATTGTGTATAAGTGCACTAGTGTCATGCAATACCTGTGGAGATCAGAAGAGGGTGTCATATCCTCTAAAACTGGAGTTACAGATCGTTATTAGTCACCATGTGGGTGCTGGGAACCAAACTCACGTCCTCTGCAGGAGCAGCCAGTGCTCTTAACTGCTGAGCCATCTCCTCACCCCTTCACTATATTGTTCTTAACACCATATACATATGTATAATTACCGTGTGTGAAGGTAAAACAAAATAAGACTGAAATATTATTTGGACTCCATAAACCATTTGTGTGCATGTATGTGTTTGTCTGTGTGTGCTCCTCACACATACACATCTGCATACACACACACACACACATCTGCACACACATACACATCTGCACACACACATGTCTGCACACACATACACATAATCTGCATATACATACATAAGATAAATAAGTTAATGTAATAAAAAAGTATTAAATATTAGAGAAATCAAATTTGTTAAATTCATCAGCTTGTTTTTATTTACTCATGTTTAGCTCCTGTCTGAATATTTAAATGAGTGTTGATTGTTTCAAAATTCATAAGCTGGACATTAAACAAAATATAAATTGTAGTGAGTATATCTTTCCACATATAAAATCCCTGGAAAATTCCAGATTCTGCCAAGATCAACCTCACCACAGGCAGAAGTCAATGTTTGGCCGATACGTAAAGGTTATAATGGGCTAAGAGGCCCCAAGATGGACACTTTACCTGGACAGAGACAGATATGGCAGGCAGTCCCTGTCCTGGGCTTTGAATATAAGCTGAACAGAGCCAACCATCCATGGTGTAAAAGCAAGCAGAAACAGAAGAGAAGAGAGATTCTTATTTGCAAGAGCAATGATGTCCCCATTATAAAACAATACTGTTGCCCAGGGAACAGCCATGTGGAAAGGTCCTTCAAGCTGCCCTGGGCTCTAAAGTGAGTGAGCAGTGACCTTCCACCTCATGAACCTATACAGCAATGCTCTGGAAGGCCTGGTTCTCCCCATAGCCTCTAATGCCATTGGGAGCTGTTCTAGTTTGTCTTTCATTGCTGTGACAAAACACACTGACCACCACCAACTTGAGGAGGAAAGGGTTGATTCAGCTCACATCTCCTGGGTCACAGTTCATCACTTAGGGAGCCCAAGGCAGGAACTCAGGGCAGGAACCTGGATGCAGGAGCTGGAGCACAGACCATGGAAGAATGCTGCTTACTGGCTTGCTCCTCTGGCCCATGCCCAGCCTGCCCTCTTATACTGTACAAAACAACCTGCCCAGGGTGGCACCACCCATAGTGGGTTAGGCCCTCCCACATTGCTCAACAATTAAGACAATATTCCACAGACATGGCCACAGACCAGTCCAATGGAGCCAATTACACAACTGAGGCTCCGTCAACCCAGGTGTGTCAAGGTGACACTAAAGCTATCTAGCACAGGAGGCCAAAGAGGAATTTGGCCCAAGAGCCTTTCAAGAAACATGTAGGTGTCCAAAGCAGTTGGGCGTAATGCATATTGGAAACAACAACAACAACAGAAAGGACTTCATCAAGGAACTGACTGAAACAGTAAACTTCTGCTCAAAACAGTCAACTTCCTCATAGAGAATATTGAGAAAGACCGAGAAAGAGATGAAAAGCATGTTTGGCAGAATGCATGAGCTCTGGTGGGGTGGGGGAATGGGCGAGAACATGGGTCTAGATTTGTTTAAAAAATAAAAATAAATTTATGTGAAAAAAAGAAACATGTAGGAAGCATCTTTCATGTCACAGGCATCGTGCTATTCTTCAAAGTCAAATAAAATGTGCCTTTGTCTCAAGACACTTTTAATCTCATAATTAAAAGAGAATGATCTACAGCTAGCAAGATGGCTCAGCTAATAAAGGCACTTGCCACCAAGCCTGATGACCAGAGTTAAATCCTAAAGACATGTAGAGGCAGGAGAAAGATAATTCCCACACATGGTCCCCTGACCTCCCATCACTAAAATAAATAAATAAATTAATTAATTAATTAATTAATTAATTAATTTTAAGTTGAATTTTAAGACACAGTGATCTAAATGTATCAACAGTATATACAAACCAAGAACTAGGAGTCCCTGGTTAATGGCTTAGCACACAGAAACACAAGGAATTGAGGAGGGGGAAAGACTCTAGGCAGGATGGGCTATTTAGGTTGACCTTGAAATTCACCAGAGGATAAGTCCATTATTGAAAGACTAATACCATGTGTTCTCACAATGGGTGGGAGATAATAAAACTGATCTCACAGAAGCAGGAGTAAAATGCTGATTATCAGAGTCTGGGAGGAGAATGAAGAAGAGAGGGAAGAGAAAAGGTTGGTTAAAGGGGGCAACGGGAATGCAGTTGGCTAGAAAGCAGTGTAGACTGATGCATTAGTTATTACCTATGGTTGGCCATAATCAAATGTATATTTCAAAGTAGCCACTAGGGAAGATTTTTAATGTTCTAAGTCAAAAAAATAATAGATGGCTGAGGTAATAAATAGCCAATTACCCTGATCAGATCATTACAGATTGTATGCGTGTATCAAGGTGTCCCATTGTACCACAAAAATATGTACAATTATTCTATATCAATTAAAATACATTCCATATGTATACATATATGCACAACTTACGGAATTTATTTAGGGTTGTTCGTACGTACGTGTCTTAAGGGGTGACCACTTGGGCTTGGATAAGCCATCGAGGACTTTGTCCCTGGAGAAAACTGATTCTCCCTATCTCAGCAGCCATTGATTCCCAGTAGCTCTTCATCCAGGGAGGGACCTTGTGAAAGTTCCCCAATCCACATTGCCATATCGACTGATGTTATCACTATGAAGGTCATGTTTAGGCAACCACACAGTTGAGACTTGGTGGGAGAAGCTTCCATGTCCTGTCTAGAAGACACCATCTTGCAGCAGGTGTCTTGGCCCTCTGGCTCTTCCAATATTTCCACTCCCTCTTCTGTGATGTTCCATGAGTTTTAGGTGTAGGAGTTGCATTGTGGATGTATCATTTGGAGGTGGGCATAATGAAGCTTGAGGGCTCGTCCCATTTTTCCTTCAGTTCCAATAGGTCCACTGTAAAGCATAGACATGAATAAGTACACAGAGCTGCTCAACCCAATGCTCAGAGTACAATGAGAACTCACTAAATAGGAAACTAAACATTATTGTTATATGCTTGCTTGTGATTTTCTGCAACAAGAATCACAACCTTTTCCACTTACCAATTAAATCTTTTCCCAGAGAGACAGGAACTCTTGAGACTTCAGTGTATATCTGATACTTTTACCAGCACTCCCTAAGGGCCATGTAATAAACATGTAATAAGCATGAAATAATAAACCCGGTAAATAGAAAAGAAAGCCTCTGCATACCCTGTCTTATCTTTCTGGGACCATGTGACATGACAGGCCTTAGGAGAGAAGGACTGGACTGTGGGGTGTGTGACTAGATAGGGCCTCTCCAATAACTTTTTCTTCCCTCCTCATCCTCATGCCCACTGCTGAGTAGTGATTTCTCTGAGATAAAACAGTTCTTTCTTGGAAGAAGTTTATTAAGACTGGATTTTCTAAACGGAGGTGAAGCTGGGTGCGGTGGTGCACACCTTTAATCCCAGCACTCGGGAGGCAGAGGCAGGCAGATCTCTGTGAGTTTAAGGCC
>VZQC01000038.1:0-22056 GCA_009823505.1 Rhizomys pruinosus
ACGGTCTGGGACATGTATGTTTTTAACAAAAGAATCACATACTGAATGCAAACTGATATTTCCAAATCAAGTTTAAGATTATAGTTTATTTTATGCATAATCACTGAATTTATACCAAACACATAAATTTCTAGTATCATTTAGATATTTATTTGCATTTATCCTGTTAATATGTGTGGTACACTAGTGTAAATTTATTATCTGTAATTTCAATATTGGTTACAATTTAAGATGCAGTAATTCTGTATTCAGGTATTTCTACATAGTGTTGTTAGGTAAAGGCATAATTTCTCCATGAAGAGTAAGCCAATTGGCATCTATATCATAAAATACAAGAGTGCTCTCACCATCAAATTATATTGCATGAAATAAATTCAATAAATGTTTTAATTATTTGGAACATTTCACAAATGGAAAAAGGTGTGTTCTCTCATCAAAGCTTGGCCTCAAATCATGAGAAACTTAGATTTTGTTTAATATGACTGGTAAGAATTCACATTGCCTTGGGAAACTTGAGGGTTTTGTTGAGTCTGATTGATGAGAAATTTTGTCTCATTGTTTTTGATTTGTAACTTGTTTGTAATAGCAGCCTGGTCTCTACTATCCATGTTTCTCTCACTGTTCTTGTATTCCATGTTCCCACTAAAATAGTATTTAAAGACCTTTTTAGCCTGAAGTTCCAGACCTTTCCACATTTCTCCTTTAAACCAGTTTCGAAGCCCTCACAACTACATGGTTATGTTTACCACAGTAACACCCCCACTTCTTAATAACAATTTTATGTATTAGTTACTTGTTTCTTAGCTGCAGGAAAGTATCTGGCAAAAGCAATTTAAGTCAGTAAGGGGTTGTTTGGGCTCCCAGTTGATGGTGGCCGTAGCCTGAACCATCTGGACACATTGTACTAACAGTCAGAAAACAGAAAGCAGAGAAAACTAGCGTTCCACTCTCTCTCCTTTTAATCTAGTCGAGGACCCCAGTTCATGCATTGGTACTATCCACAGTTAAAGTGAGCCTTTCGAAACCCAACATATCAAAAGCAGATAATCCATCACAGCTCTGCTCAGAGGCTTGTCTCCTAGAGGATTCTGGACCTTGTCAAGTCTGCAATTGATATTAAACATCACAGTAACAAACAAACATGATCATCTTTTTCAGAAAACTACAATGAACAAAGGCAGAATAAGCATTCTTTTCCAAAAGTACATGTTAGATTCATCAAGAGAGAAAATTAATTAAATCTTAAAATTTTCAGTTACTGGATTTTTAGAAAATTCTTTGATAACCAACAAATTAAATCAGAAAAGGGAAAGCAATAACACATTTCAAACAATCCAAATATTTGTAAATGAGCATCTAATTAAATTCTGTATCAAATGAACCATGAAAAAAATAGTAAATGAGTAGCAAATGCAACATATCAAAATTTGGGGAATGTTTTCAAGTTCGATAGCAGATAAAAATATAATTTAATTATATGTTTTAGTAAGAAAGCAAAGTTTAAATGGATGATTCCAAGTTTCTACATTATACACTACAAAGAAGAATAAATTAAATGTGAAGTATGTGCAATGAATCCTTTAACATAAACAACAGAAACCAATGAAATAGAAAACAACAAAATTAACTAAGGCTTCCTTAGGAACTTCCACACTGTTTCCCAAAATGGCTACACAAGTCTGCATTCACACCAACATTCCCCACATCCTCACCAGCACTTTTGTCATTTGTTTTCTTGATCTTAATCATTCTTCCTAGGATAAGAGGAATCTCAATGTAGTTTTTATCTTTCATTTCCATGGTTGATGAAGATGATGAGCACTTAATTCTTAGACAATTTTATTTCTTCTTTTGAGAACTCTCTATTCAAACCTAAAGCCCATTTTTGGGGGGTCTTTTTTAGACAGGGTCTCCATGTAGCCCCAGCTGGTCTGGAACTCACTCTGTAGACCAGGCTGGCCTTGAACTCACAAAGATCCACCTGCCTCTGCCTCCCAAGTGCTAGGATCACCACCACACCTGGCCATTAAATATATATANCTCTTTCACAGTTTTTCTCAATATTCTCCGTTTGGAAGTTGACTGTTTTGAGCAGAAGTTCACTGTTTCAGTCAGTTCTTTGATGCAGTACTTTCTGTTGTTGTTGTTTCCAATATGCATCACTCCAAACTGCTTGGACAAAAGCTCAAGGGGCCATGCACAGGAAAAACTTGGCCGTGCATGTATCTCTGCAGTGGGGTGAGTGGTGAGGGTACATGCCTAGGAGTGGTATGGCTGGGTCAGGTGGCAAGTTCATTCCAATTTGTAGTAGGTATCTTAACTAAGTCATTCTTAAAGTCTACCATGCCATGTTGTCCCAACCTTCGCCTGGCCTTTGCAGCCTTCATTTCCTTTACATGGTTTTCCTTTGTTTCTAGAGGACATGTCATGGGCATTACTTAGGTGAAATTGGATTGTTTGTGAGGAAAATCCTGGGGTACCAGTCTTCTTCTAAATAGTATAGATGGCATGCCTGCTTGATGTGTGGATTCTGCCACATGATAATGGAGATGCTTTGAGAACATTTTAGGATTAGGATCTAGAGCAGACATTCCAGTCTCTGAGTGTAGCATGCCAAAGTCTGAAACTTCACAAAGTGTACAGATGTTGCCTGGTGATGGCCAGTTTTAGTCAGGACTACATCTGAGGATTAGATGGCCTCTAAGAGGGAGATTGCAAGTTCAAGAGAACAATTAGGATGGATGATGGAACTCAAAGTCATTATGCTAAATGAAGTAACACAGTCCCAAAGAAGCAAACAGGGAATGGTTTCCCTCATTTGTGGATGCTACTACCAAACTCTCCATTTAAAAGGCAAGCTGAGCAACGTTATTGTTATATTTCTGTCTATCTGAAAGCAACTGTGCTGTTATAATGTGAATATTTTAATGAGCCCTAGAATTAACTTACCACTTACTTTCAGACATGGTAATTAATGTATATGGGCAGAAGGTATATATTCATATTTTAGAGTAGTATAAAATTAAAGGGAAAAATGAGAATTCCTAAACATATATCAGAGTTAACATACAGTTTATTCCTGGAGGACATAATTCTGGTACATATATGACTTTTTTAAATTTTAATTTAATTTAATTTAATTTAATTTAATTTATGTGTATGAATGTATTGTCTGCATATAGGTTTGTGCACCCATGTCGTGCAATGTCGTGGAGGTCAGAAGAGGGCATCGGATTCCCCTGGAACTGGAGTTCTCCTGGAATTGGATGGTTCTCAGCCGCCATGTGGGTGCTGGAGATCGAACCCGGGTCCTCTGCAAGAGCAGTTGGCGCTCTTAACCACTAGGCCATCTCTCCAGTTCCACATATGACTTTTATAGGCATATTTTGGAGCAATACAATTGGGAGGGAACCACAACTTTAGGACTGGGTCAAGAATGGACTGATACAGTTAAATTCTGCCTATAACAATAAACCTTTGCAGAGAAAAACTTTAAAAAGACTGAGAGAAAGATGCAAGACATATATGACAGAATGCATGATCTGGGGTGGGGTGGGGGGAAGGGAAAGTGGAATATGCCTAAATTGAACTGCAAAATGATGTCCAAAATAAACAAAACATCAATAAAAGTATATTTTTAAAAAAAGAGTTGAACAGACACTTCACAAATAAGAAGTAAAAGATGGTTGAGAAACATCTTCAAAAGTGCTCAACATCACTAATAATGAAGGAAATGCAAATGAAAACCACATTAAAACTTCATCTTACTTCAGTAAGACTGGCTATGATCAAGAAAACAAAGAATACCAAATGCTGGAGAGGATGTAGACAAAGGAAACACTCATCTACTGCTGGTGGGACTGCAAACTTGTGCGGCCCCTATAGAAAGAAATGTGGAGAACTCTTAAGACTCAAAATGAGCCTACCACCTAACTCAGTCACACCACTCCTGGGCATATACCCACAAGAATCATCCTATCGCAGAAACGCATGCACATCTTTGTTTATTGCAGTTCTCTTCACAACAGTGAAGAACTGGAAGCAACCCAAGTGTCCCTCAACTGATGAGTGGCTAAAGAAAATGTGGTACATCTACACAATGAAATTCTATGCAGCGGTAAAGAAAGATGACATCATGAACTTTGTAGGTAAATGGATAGAACTAGAAGCCATTATGATAAGTGAAGTAACACTGTCCCAGAAAAACAAACAAGGAATGGTGTCCCTCATTTGTGGATCCTAGCATCAAATCTCTATTTGTAAGGCAAACTGAATAATTCTGGTTTTTTGCTTTCTTTTATAGTAAATAAAATACATGATGTTATTCATGGACTTGATATGTAATATAGTAATGTAAATTAATATTTTTTTCTTTACCTGCATACAACTCGACTGTCAAAATCTGAATCCCTAAACATGTTTTGGAATTAACCTATAGGAAATATGGTCAGCCTATCTCATGTCACTCCCTTAAAGAAGATCAACTCTCCTCACCCAGCAGTAATCAGATGCCAATCATTCTTCAGCTAAGGTCGGGGCCTGGTGCCCATTTCCCCAGTTTTATCCAGGTTTTTTCTGGTTGAGCTTGCATTGGTCTTGTGCACTGCTGCCATTGCTGTAGGTTCATACATGTTGGGTCTTAGTTGGGTCCTGTCCTGGAACCAATTGGGCTGAGGAAAGGTAATTGCTGCGCTGCTCGCCTGTTCCCCAGCCTCCTCAGTTCCCAGAGATACTCAGTCTAGTCAAGCAGGATCTCACTTTATTGCAAGCAGGGCAGTGATTTATATACAAAACAGCCACAAAAGGCATTTAGAAGTGAAAGCACATGACCAGTGTTCCTGCAGCCCCTCTGACTCTCTCGGGCGGATTGGCATACACAGCTGACAATTGTAACTCATGCCTCTTGTCCTTATCTTTCCCCAACCAGAGGTTTTGGCAAACAACCCAGGTCCCTCCTCCTCTACCTCCCCTCAGCGCCATCTTGACCTGGCCGGCCAGGTGGGCCCCATCAGACTCCCCCTTTTTTCTTTTATAACCCACCTCTTTCCAAGGTACGGGTGTGAGACCTCCTTGGAGGGTCACCATTGAGGCACCTTATGTAAGGTTCACCTTACAGTGTGTGGAAGTCTTTGGGTTCCAGCTGGTCATAGCATAACCTAAGGGCCATGAGTTGTACCTCCTGGGCCTTTTCTCTGATCAACCTGATTAGCCTGTTAAAGAGGCAGGGCCCAAATATGCACAGGAATGAAATCATAAGAAGGGGGCCCATCAGTGTGGAAATAAGAGTGGTCAGCCAAGGGGACCAATCAAACCATTGTTGGTACCAGGTCGATCCATACTCTCTTTAGCTGTCCTCAATTCCCTTCTCGCCCTCTTCAGTGAATGTTGCCTGAATGGGGTTGCAGTAGTAATTGGTGCATGATCCATGGAGGGGGTTGCTGGCCTTTCTTTGTGTTTTTACCCTAGTGACCCAAATAGGTCCTTTGTGCCCCACCCAATAGCCTGATCCTGTAGTCTCGCACCCTCATGTCTTACAGTAGAAGTCTCCTGTCAGATATCGATTTTTTCAGTCCGGTTACTCCCAAGGCAAAGGTAAATGTCAGTGTCCCTAAGTGTAGCACGTTTGAGGACATGGGAACATCCCAGGGATCTAGGGTCCCCCACCACTGGCAGGGTGCATCCCTTTTGTCCATTACATTCTGGCCTCCCCAGGT
The DNA here is from genome assembly GCA_009823505.1 of Rhizomys pruinosus. Taxonomy (NCBI): domain Eukaryota; kingdom Metazoa; phylum Chordata; class Mammalia; order Rodentia; family Spalacidae; genus Rhizomys; species Rhizomys pruinosus. Next base: position 5,715 of record VZQC01000038.1, read on the forward strand.
GAGCCAGGGTCCAATCATCCACCTCCCAGCTTCCTTGGGCCAGATCGCAGAGATCAAAGTAGAGCAGTGGCCACCACGTGAGGGTGAGGGTATCATTCGTGGTGTTGTTGAGGATCCCTCCATTGACGGGATTGGTCACCAGCCATGTCACTCTCTGCGATTGATGGGGGTTTCGGTGCAGCACTCCTGTCACTCCTGCCGTCACCCATGCGGCCACCAGCAGTCTCAGGAACTGTGCCATCTGTAAGCATTAAAGCACATAAGAGCTTCTCAAGGGTCTGTTGTCCTTGGGCCTGGTTAGTTCTTATCACTTTGTGATTTTGTTGTTTCTGAAGGTGAGTTGAGACCACCATATCCTCTTTCTTTGTTGGTTAGTTTGTTTTTGGTCATCTTCTTGTTCTGAGGGAATGGGCAAAACTTTACATTCCTGCTGGCACCCAGATAGGCGCCTCCTCCCCTATAGGATACACACACCCAAAGTCCCTTCTCCTCAGAATTAGTGGGTCTGGGCATTTCCATTGGTGTGTTAAAGGAACTTTCCATTTAACCTTCACCTGGGGGTTGAGGCTTGTGTGTCCCCAGTGTTTTTGGAACCTGGATTCTGTCATATCTTTAGAAAAATTTAAAATATTTATTGTAAACAGAGCCTCTGACAATTACAGGTGGGGGATTACTCCCCCCATTTTTTTGTAATTGATCCTTAAGGTATTGGTGATTTCTTTTAACAATGGCTCATCCCCGGGGGTTGTAGGGACTTCCTGTAGTATGTTTAATACCCCATTTCTCAAGAAAGCCTGCAAGATCCTTTGAAGTGAAGCAAGGTCCATTGTCTGTTTTGATCTGGCCTGGCAGTCCTAATGTTGCAAAACATTGGAGAAAGTGGGATTGGGCATGTTTGGCCCTTTCTCCAGAATGGGCCATGGCCCAGCAGGCTCTGGAGTAAGTAACGATGGACACAAAAACATATTTAAGTTTGCCAAAGTTGGCGAAGTGGGTGACATCTGTTTGCCAGAGGGCATTAGGTCTTAGGCCCCGAGGATTAACTCCTTGGGGTTGAAGCGGGGGTACTCTGAGAAAGAGCCAACAAGATTTACATGTTTGGACATTTTTTTTTTCAATTCCTTTACAGGCACCTGGGGGAACCTTTGGTGTAGCACTCTCCAATTTACATGGGTTAGCTCATGAAAGTTTACAGCTTCCTGAGCTGTTAAGATGTTAAGCCCCGAGGCCAGCTGGTCTGCTAGGGTGTTTCCCATAGATAAGAAGCCTGGGAGGCCCAGTGTCCTCTGTATGATAAGGATCTCCTCCTGAGGACTCTTATCTCTCAGCAAGTCAGACAGCGGTGTTAGTTTTTTGGTAGGGATAGCTACACAAGGCCTAAACCGGTTAATCTCTTCGAGCAGACTATGGAGCTGTATCAGAGTAAGACACTCTGGCATTCTTATACCAGGCTTCACAGGACTGACCCTTGTAAGGGAAAGATGGTTTCCCAATACCTTAAAAGAAGGGATTTGTTGGATCGAAGGCACTGAGAAAGCAAACACTAAAATCCACTGGGTGCAAGGGGATGGGGAAGAAACAGTCCTTAAGGTATAACAAAGATGGGGATGGCAACTGAGGAGCTGTGCAGCCATGGCGGCGGCAGCGGCAGCGGCAGCGGCAGAGATGTGGTCTGCACCCACCAGGGGGTGCCAACATCCCCGGCGGCCACAGCGATGCGGGGCCACCTCCCCCTGAGCCTCTATCCCCCACCACCCCCCCACCCCCGCCTGTGCCTTGGCACACTTTTTTGTAAAGATCGCCTGTTTCTCTTTTCTCTTACCTTCCTCCGCGTCGCTTCTCTATTCCTCCCAACGCACCCCGGAGGGAGTGCATTCAGATGGAAAGAGGTCTTTAGGGGCGTAATGATAGGGTAAAAGCTGAGGGGTGGATCAATGCCAAAAATGCCTCTCCATTCCCGTTGCCATTTTCACTACCCTTCGCAGTTTTGCTTGGGCTAGGTGAGAAGAGTTTGCCCCCGTAATCCGAGGGGCTAGGGACAAAATAGTTTTCCAAGTATTCAGGGCTTTGGTCTCAGTTAACTCAAGCCACCTAGATTGTAACATGAGGCTTAAAGCTCTCAAGACAGGATCCTTCTTAGTTGAAAGTGCGTGCTGGAGAGATGGCCAGCAGTTAAGAGCAACGGACGCTCTTACAGAGACCCGGGTTTGATCCCACATCCACAGGGCGCTGAGAACCGTCTGAAACCAATTCTAACACCCTCTTTGACCTCCGCGGCATTGCACGACACGGGTGCACAACCTGCATGCAGACCGTACATTCATACACTACAGAAATAAAATTTAAAAGAATTTATAAAAAAGAAATTGCATCACCCATACTTAAGGTCTCACTTACCCTGGACGACTGCTTGGCCTCAGCCAGCAGGCATGGGGTACCTCGGGGTCCCCCTCTTCGAGCCCCACACAGGACGCCAGGTGTCGGGTCTTAGTCAGGTCCTATCCTGGAACCGACTGGGCTGAAGAAAGGTAGACAGCCGCTTGCCTGTTCCCTAGCCTCCTCAGTTCCTGGAGACACTCAGACACAGCAGGTAGTCCAGTCAAGCAGGTTCTCATTTATTGTAAGCAGGGCAGTGATTTATATACAAACAGCCACAAAAGGCATTTAGGAGTGAGAGCAAATGAACAATGTTCCTGCAGCCCCTCTGACCCTCTCAGGTGGATTGGCATACACTGCTGACAATTTTTTTTTTTTTTGGCCTTTTTGTGAGACAGGGTCTCCCTGGTGGCTCATGTTTTGTCCTGGAACTCACTCTGTAACCAGGCTGGCCTCAAACTCACAGAGATCCGCATGCCTCTGCCGCCCAAGGGCTGGATAAAGGTGTGTGCCACCACACCTGGCATTTATTATTTCTGTATGTGTATCAATGTACTGTCTGCATGCAAGTTTTGTGCAACGCCATGTCGTGAAATGCCGCGGTTAGAAGAGGGTGTGGGATTCCATGTAACTGGAGTTGCCTGGGAATTGGAGTTTCAGACTGTTGTCTCGGCCGCCAGGTGGTACTGGGGATCAAACCCGGGGCCTCGTAAGAGGGTCGGCGCTCTTAACCGCTAGGCCATCTCTCCAGCCCCGGCTGCACATTTTTAATTCAGGTCCACTTAATCTTATTTTTTTTCCCATCCAGAGGTTTTGGCAAACAAACCCGGTCCCTTCCTCTGCCTCCCCAGCAGCGCGCCTCTTGAACCTGGCTGGCCAGGTGGGCCCCATCACATATGGGCAAGTCCCGAGAGGCCTGGCAGATGGTTTCCTCATCATGCACCAAAGAAAATTTGAAAATGCTAGTAATCAGTTGGACAGGTGGGGTCTGAGAAACTTTCCCATTGCTTTCTGGCTGAAACCCATGCTGACATACCATCTCAGGATACACATTAAATGCAGGGTTTAATGACTGGCCCAGTGGAACATCTTGAGATACCAGATATGTCTCCTTAGAAATGTTTTGAGATGGTAGGAATATTGGAATGAACATCAAATTCATCCTTGAGGACTGAATCCAGGACTTTTCACAGTGACTTGCATGCTTCCATGGTGATGAGTTCATGTCTAGTGTTAATTATCTGGTTTGTGCAGAGAGGAGCCAGGACTTTGAGTGTGAATTGGATGCTAATGACCTGCAGGGAGCCAAGTATGGATGGAGTTGAGGTAGGCAAGCACAGAAGAGGGTTAGCAACCTGGAACTTCACTTGGTTTGGTTTGTGCACCCCATCCTCTTCGTTTTTTTTTTTTTTTTTTTACTTTTCGTTTTATCAGTTTATTTGTTACGTTATTAAAATGTATTGTTTATATATATATATATATATATATATATATATATAATGTTACAACAGTATGTTGACGAATCAAAATATAGACGATGGCCCCCCCACCCCACCCCCCCACCCCACCCCTCACCTCACAGTTTCAGTCAGTTCTTTGATGCAGTCTTTTCCGTTGTTGGTGTTGGTATTGTTCTTTCCAATATGCATCACTCCCAACAAGAAATATTTACAACTGGGTTATTGGTGCTAGCATCCACAGATGAGGGATACCATTCGTCATTTGTTTTACTGGGACTGGTACACGCCCATCTTCTAACAATGTGCTTGGCAGCCTGAGACCCTCACCTTCATGTACTATGCCCACATTTCTCTCTGAACAATGAATCCAGCAACCTGTTAGCAAACTAGAACTCCCACATGACTTGAGCTATATACATACCCTATTTTGAAAAAAGGAATAAGGTTTTCCTTTCCTTAAAGACCATCAAACTCAGATTCTTTTCAACTGTACTCTAGTTATATCTGGTTACAGGAGTAGAGAGGCAAACTGTGCCCTCTCAGTGAACTATAAGAGAAAATCTTTTCTCTTCTTTTCTTTTCTTTTTGATTTTCTTTCCTTTTCTTTTACCATCTTATGGCAATGTCTAATTAGGAGTGCGGAGGTTAAAATGAAATGCATTATGGAAAGGGCTATGCACAATGAGCAAAGGACTTCCATAATCATGCCTGTTAATCAAAGTAGAAGAGCACATAAACAACATCCCTGTTAACGCAAATCCTTCCTTTAAACAGCATAAAAACATCTCAGGCAAAGAAAGAGGGCCCTGGAGTTCTTTCATTTATATAATTTTCTGTCACTCATGATAAGTATCTAATCAGTTTTATCACTTTGAATAAAGTTACTTTGTTTCATTTGCAAGTCTGTGTCAGTCTTTATTTCTAGTATTTGAATAACACATCAGAACTTGGAAACAACCTACTAATATTTCTGATCTCTGGCAGCAACAGCAAATGGAGAGACCCATTGTCCCCTGAGGACAGCCACCTATTACAGAATAAATACTGCTTCACTGGGAACAAAAGATTATGTAGCTACCTAGACTCATTTTGGGCTTAGAGATCAGATTTTTCAGGGGGACTTGGAAAGTAAATTAAAAAAAAAATCTCCTCTGATTTTTTTTCAAAGCTAATTTTTTATTGAAGCTCTGTTCATTTCATACAAAATTACAAGTCAAATCTAGACCCGTGCTTCCCTCTCTGCCTCCCCACCCCACCAAAGCTCATGAATTCTGCCAAACAGGTTTTTCTCAGCCTCTCTCAAAATTCTCGATGCAGAAGTTTACTGTTCCCAGCAGAAGTTCACTGTTTAAGTCAGTTCTTTGATGCAGTCTTTCTGTTGTTATTGTTGTTATTCCTTCCAATATGTTTCACTTCAAAATATGCAGATATGCATGCCACATATATCATAGGTTTTAGCATCTTCAGTTTATGATTTTTTTTCTTTATTAAGCTGAAAGATGTGTTTAAAGGCTCCTCCTTGGCAAGCCCAAACCACCATCAGTTCTGCCTTTGTCCTCCACACTGAGGTTTTCCCCTCCCATGGACACCAAATGAGGTATAGTAAGCACCGTGTAACGTCTTGATCTTCCTGTACTGGCCTCCGTGATATAGCCTGGGTAGTCCAACAAAGGCAGTCAATACTCTGAAGAGGCTGAAACCCCAGTAGCAGCTCAGTCCCACTGATTTGTTTAATGTAGAATATTTTGAGATTTTCCCTCATGTCCATTATCCACAGTTTAAAGTATTTATTCTCATTATGTAGCCCAGGATGTCTTTGAATTTAAGACCTTCCTCGCTCAGCCTTTCAAGTGCTGGGAACATAGACATGCTGCTGCCACACCTGGCAAGACTACATGGAACCGTTGCTTCCCAATTTTAGTTTCCTTCAGAATATAGCTATTTTGATGGCTTTAAGAAAATATATACCACATTGTTTGCATTCCATCCAAAGGAAACTGTATGGAAAAGATAGTTTAAATGTTACAGCTTGAGTTCCAGTAATCTCTTCCAGTAATGGTGTCTCTTTATTTTAATCTATTCGGACTGCAATATAGTGAGGAATAAGTTGCATGGAATTATCGTTTATTTTAAAATAAGCATTTATGTTGGACCATCCTGTCTTTAGCACTTATTCACATACATTTAGCTATGATGTCTTATAGCATCTCAGAAAAACACATTTATTTTGGTAGAAACTTCTAGTCAAAGACATTTTTTCTACTAAATTCTTTGAGAATTTCATACAGTGCATTTTGATTATATTCTTACTTCCTTCAATTCCTCCAAGATCCACCAATATGTCCTTACCCAACCAACTTCATCTTCTTATTTTTCCGCATCAATTACAGTTTGTGTGGCCCAAATATGTGTGAGTGTAGAAACAGCCCTAGATTTGAGGTCAACCTGTCAAAGGACACATGCTTAGAGAAAACTGACTGTTCCTCTCCCAGCTACTATCACATCCCAATAGCTTTTCTAGCTGTTTTGGGATTTTATGACTACATACCATGTTAGGAGTTGCCTGGCTTGATGTTGAACAGATATGATTCATACTGCCACAACTGTAGTGAGCACCTCTGTGAAACTGTCCTGATGTCTGGTGAATATTGTTTGGTTGTAGTCATTCACCACCTCTGGCTCCTACACCTTTCAACCTATTTTTCTCTGAGCACTGTGGGGAGAGACGTGATACATACATCCCATTTAGGGCTGAGCATGCCACAGTCTCTAATTCTATGCTCCTTTATCAGTTGTGGCTCTCTGTGATAACTGCCTTCTTGTTGGAAGATCCAGTTTGAACTGGGGGCTAGTTCTCAGCTAGCACCCTTCAGGGCACTGCATGTCTCAGAGTCTGACCCCACCCTGAGGAGGAGCAAACAACGAGGCCTAGGTGCCTGATGCTGGGTGGGGCAATGGTGTGCAGTGGCGTGGAGTTGGGGGGCCTATGATTGGCCCTGGGAACTGACGTCATTTAGTTTATAAAAGCAGGTGGTAGCAAGGAATAAATTTGAATTTCCCAGTAACATCATCACGGAATTTCTGGCCGTCATCTTTTTAATTATTGCATGCATATAGGCCAAGGCAGGCCTGCATTTCTTTTGGGTGGCCAGTGGGTTGGAAAGAGGTCCCTGTGCAGACCACCAATCTGGATAGCTGTTGTTGTGAGTGGACATAGGCTGAAGATAGGACAAAAGCCATCAGCCTGCAAATTCTTGTCCAGGATTCAGCAGTCTCTGGGCAGGTGGGAAGTCATGGCCAAGAGTAGAACACGTGTCTCGTGGTTCCAGGCTAATGGCCTGAGTTGGAAGTACCACCCAGACTGGCCTACGGGAAGTAGTCAGCTGGTCTCTTCGCAGAGAGGACAGTTTCCTACAGCAGCTGCTGGCAGGCGCTAGTCCCCATCCCCTTAGCAAGGCCATGTGGTCCTTGTTGGGCACAAAAGGAAGCTTCCTACACCTTCTACTACAAGAAAAAGCTTCACTGATGAGGGTCAAGAATTGCACAAATATATGGATACAGCAATATACTAGCAGTTAAGGAAGGAATAACAGTAGAAGGAGGAGTGATTGATTCAGACTACCAGGGGGAAATTGGACTTTTTCTCCACAATGGGGGCAAGGAAGATTATGTATGGAAGGCAGGAGATGCTGTAGGGTGACTTCCGGTGCTACCATGTCCTATGATTAAGGTCAATGGAAAACTCCAACAACACAAACTAGGACAGAAATTGGTACCAGAAGAGTGGGGTATTGCTGTGACAGACCTGACCTTGGTGTTTTGCGGAAGGATTGTGGAAGCGTTTGGAAATTTGGGCTAGAAAAATCATTGAATGCCTAAAGATCTTGGCTGTGGAACTTGGAACAGTTTTGCTGAAAGAGTTGTAGAAGATGGAGGCCTGGATTGTGAAGTTTCTAGTTTCAAAGGGGAGCAGAGACCATCTGGACTGTGTAATCTGTGGGTTCTGGTCAGCTGGGGCTGAAGAATCAGCTGTAAGTAACAAGAGACCAGAACCTGAAGGAAAATCTTTGTTGTACTGGGGCAATTGATGCTGGTTAGCTAGGGCTGAAAAATCAGCTGTAAGTAACAAGAGACCAGCATCACTGTGGTGAAATCTTCTGGGAAGAATTTCTTCAGGGTCAGCACACAGAAGCTGTGATCCAGAAGGGGCCCGAGCCTCCATATCAAGACAGAAGCAGGACTTGGTAATGTGTAAGAGTCTCCTATATGGTTCCGGTGTTGAAATTTGAGGGGGTCACAGAGAGCAGCCGAGGCTTTGTACTGTGAGAGGTCAGGAAAGACCATTGATGGAAGTGCACCTAGGTTGCAGTGGAGACCCCAGGATTGCAGGGGTCATGGAGAGAAGCTGAGGCTTTGCACCAGGAGGGGTCAGAAGAGACCATTGGTGAAGGTGCTGCCTCAGTTTCAGTGGCGACCCCAGCTTTTTGGAGATGCCAGGACCATGGGATGACCACCAAGAGCAGTGGCAGGTGTGTGGAATGGAGTCGGCCTGAGCCTGTGAGATGAGCTGTGTGTGCCACAGACGGCAGAGTCAGAGAGGGGGAGCTGTCAAGACCCTTTGGAGCCCAGAAGTTTGTGAGTGAGTCCCAGGTGTCCAGCCTTGAGCGACTTGCTGGACTTAGGTTTTGTTTGAGAGTGCCTGATTCTTCCCTTTGAAATAAGACAATACTTGTTTTGGATTTTACAGCAGCCCACAGTTAAGAGACTTTTAATTGAACTTTTAAGCGTTTGTTCATTTTACGGACTGTGGGGCTTTTAAGGTTGTACTGTCTTAGGTTGTGATTAATGTTAACATCATACTTTGGGGATAAGAACTGGAAAGGTGGTGGTTTAATAGTGATGTGTTTTGTGTGTCAAGTTGACAAGGGGTCAATTATGCTGGATAGCGTTATTGTCAGCTTGACACACCTGGGTTGAGGGAGCCTCAATTGGGGAATTGGCTCCATTGGATTGGCCTGTGGCCACATCTATGGAGTATTGTCTTGATGGTCGAGCAGTATGGGAGGGCCTAGCCCACAATGACTAGTGCCACCCTGGGCAGGTTGTGTACTGTATAAGAAGGCGGGCTGGGCATGAGCCAGGAGAGCAACCCAGTGAACAGCATTCCTCCATGGATTGTGCTTCAGCTCCTCCCTCCAGGTTTCTGCCCTGAGTTCCTGCCTTGGGCTCCCTAAGTGATGAACTGTGACCCTGGAGATTTAAGCAGAATAAACCCTTTCCTCCCCAAGTTGGTGTTGGTCAGAGTGTTTTGTCACAGCAATGGAAGACAAACTAGAACAGCAGTGACTTTTATATTATGTCCATTTAGCAGAATATTAGAAGCAGGTTGTCCCTAGAGACTAGGACCTAGAGAGGCACTAGCTCTTGGTCTAGATGATGGTTCCAGGACTGGATTCCATATCATACATCAGGTCTTAAATCTATTCAAGCAGAGGGTGGTTGGTTATTTTGTAGCAAATCTTGCCATGTTACTCATTTTTTGTAGCTCACAAGGTTCACAGCTGGGCAAGACTGATGATTTCCTTTCTCCTCTTGTAGCTTTCATATCATCTTCCAGCAGTATGAAAGATGGCCAGGAAGTGTGAAGCTTCATGGTTAGTGCGCTCTTAATTTCTCCATTTTCTATGACTCAAGAATGTGTTGTCTTCAGTAATAGGGTCTTATTCCTACATTCTGGAGGGTAACTAAGAACAAGGCCAACATCTTTTAACATTTGGAGGTCAATGGGATCTCACTGGCCAGCAATTTGAAAACAGATAACCCATACTTGGTAATGGAGCATTTATTTCTAAGAAGAGGTTTCTAGTTACAGGATAACTCCATTTAAATTCTTTTATATATTCATATCCAAAGACAGTTCTGCAACCATGGGTTTCCACATGGTTTTTCAAAAAGCCTCTAATGTTAGTTATCCTTCCTATATTCCCCCCTTTACCCTGCATACCCATCCTCCACACCCATTTAGTCCTTGATGTTGCATTATTAATTTTTACCCTTTTATAGCTACAATAATATTTCCCTTCCTTTGAAACACTCCAACCCTCTCCTATACCCATGGCCACTTACTAGTTTTCTAAATTCTAGGGGGATTCCAAATAAAACACAGAAATATAAGCATTCAGAATTACTATCCTTATGTGAGGAAAAAATTTGACATTTTTCTTTCTAAGTCTAGGTTATCTCACTGAAGATGATTGTTTTCAGTTCCATCCATTTCCTGTGAATTTCATCATTATTTTTGAATCACTGAATAATATTCCATTGTGTAAAATACCATATTTCTCTTATCCATTCACCCATCTATGTTTTTTCAGTTTCATATCTATTGTGAACAAAGCAGCAATGAATTTGGATGATCAAGTATCTCTGTACTAAGATATAAAGTTTTTGGTTGCCTGACTAAGAGTGATAGAGCTGGATTTTATAATAGATTGATTTCTAGCTTTTTGATGAACTTCACATTGATTTCCATAGAAGCTGCGCCAGTTATTACTTCAACTATCAGTGACTAAGTGTTCCCCTTTCTCTATCAGCTTTTATTGCCATTTGATTTTGTTTGTTGTTGCTGCTGTATTTATTTTATTTTATTTTTTATTTGCTCTTAGGCATTCTTAGTGGGTTTAGATGAAATCTCAAATTAGTTTTAAACTACATTTATTGACGGTTATGAATTTTGAACAATTTTGGAGGTTCTCAGCTATTTTTTTCTTCTTTTGCAAACTCTCTAGTTCCATGTCTCATTTTTTTAAAGGATTTTATTTATTTTTATTTTATGTGACTTGATCTTTCTGTCTTGCAGCTTTCAGCATCTGGTCTATGTTTGGTACATTTAGTGTTTTGGCTATTATAGCACATGGGGAGTTTCTTTTCTGGTTCTGTCTACTTGGTATTCCGTATGCCTCTTGCACCTTGATAGGTAACATTCACCTTAGGTTTTGGAGATTTTCTTCTAAAATTTTGCTGCAGATATTATTTTTGCCTTTGACCTGGGTTTCTTCTCCCTCTTCTATACCTATGATTTTTAAGTTTTGCCTCTTTATAGTGTCACAGAGTTCTGCATGTACTATTCGTGGGTTATTTTAGATTTAATATTTTCTTCAAGGAAGCTTTACTCTGAGCATTCTATTTAGCTTCCTGAGTTTTCTCTTGCAACTTTTATTTTACTTTGGCTTTTGTTCCAAGCTTCTATCTCTATTAAATTCTAATTTTGTATCAAGAATTATATTACTTATTCCATCCAACTGTTTGTGTTTTTGTGGTTTTCATTCAGATTTTTTATTCATATCCTCATTGTCTTTCGTAAACATTGTCTTTCTTAAACAACCATTGTCTTCGGCATTGGCTAAGCTGCTTTTCTCTGGAAATATTACGATGGGTGTTAATTTGTGGTGGGAACAAATGGTCTTGGTTATTCATGTTGTTCAAATTTTTGCAATGGGACATGGACATCTGTAGTTATGTTGTTGGTGGTGTTTCTTGGTATGTGATTTGTTACTCTTCTGATGCTGTGATTAAACACCATGACCAAGGGAACTTATAAAGAGTTTACTTGAGGTTCCAGATGGGTGATAGTCGGTCATGTTGTGGAGGTCAGATGGCAAAAGTTGGCTGGATCAGGAAGCGAGTGTTCACATTTTCGATCAGGCACAGGAAACATAAACAGGAAATATAACAAGGCTTCAGAACTCCTAAAGCCCCCCAGCACCTCCCACTTAGTGCTTCCTCCACTAAGACTGCACCTCTTTAAACCTCCTCAAACAGCGCCACCAAATGGGGACAAAATGTACAAACATTTGGAGCCTGTGGAGGACATTCCCTTCAAACCCTCATAGCATGACCACACTTTTGTTTGTGATGTCTTGATCATTGTTTGCTTTTACTCTAATTTGTCAGATTATGGATCGACAAAACTGTTTGGTGTTGAGCTTTAGGGCCACTCTTTTAAGGTCACATTTCACAGTGTTTCAGGAAGTGCAGAGGTGCAGTGGATGCTCAGGTAGATGGTTGGTAGACTTCTTGTGAGTGCTGGGTGGCAGAGAGGAAGAAAAGAGGCTAGCTTCTTGAAACTTCCCCAAACTTTTTGAAGCTTAGGTGTCAGCTCTATGCTACCTTAGCCAGGTCCTGGAGTGTTGGACTATGGAAAGGGAGAGGGGAAGCTTGGATCTGGGAAAAATCCAACTAAGCATGATGTGTCAGATGGCTGCAGAGAGGGAGAAGGTGACAATGGTCTGTAAATCTCACTGAGCTCTCAGAGGCTATGAGGGCTGCAAGAACCAAAATAGACTTGGGCATGTCATAACCTTTTCTTTTATTCTCACATTCTCTTTTTAATCACTTTGGAAGAACAGTGTCAGATGTTTGCTTCTTTTTTTCTTATTATTTTTTATTATATTGTAAAGGATTCACAATGTAAGAGCACAGTTGTTTTCAGATCACATTGACGTTGCTCAGTTCGCCATACAATTAGGTAATTGGTGCTAGCATTCAGAGATGAGTGATACCATTCATCGTTTTTCTGGGACTGTGTTACTTCACTCAGCATATCTTCTAGCTCCAGCCATTTACCTGCAAAGCTCATGATATCTTTCTTTTTTTAATGTGTTTTAAATTATTTTTTATGTGCATGAATGTACTGTCTTCATGTAGGTTGGTGCATCTGTGTCCTATGATGCCACAGAGGTCAGAAGAGGGCGTCAGATTCCCCTGGAACTGGAGTTAAAGATGGTTCTTAGCTGCCATGTGGGCGCTAGACATCGAACCCAGGTCCTCTGTAAGAAAAGTAGGTGCTTTTAACCGCTGAGCCATCTCTCCAGACCCGATGTCATCTTTCTTTACCGCTGCATAGAACTCCATTGTGTAGATGTACCACATTTTCTCTATCCACTCATCAGTTGAGGGGCACTTGGGTTGGTTCCAGTTCCTTGTATTGTGAAGAGAGCTGCAATAAACATAGCTGTGCATGTACCTCTGTGGTAAGATGAGTCCTGTGGGTACATGCCCAGGAGAGGTATGGCTGGGTCAGGTGACAAGTTCATTCCAAGCCTTCTAAGGATTCTCCACACTGCTTTCTATAGTGGTTGTACAAGTTTACATTCCCACCAGCAGTGGATGAATGCTCCTATTTCCCCACAACCTCTCCAGCACTTGGTATCATTTGTTTTCTTGATCCTAGCCAGTCTTATTGGAGTAAGATGATATCTTAAAGTAGTTTTGATTTGCATTTCCTTAATTATTAATGATGATGAACACTTCTTAAGATGTTTCTCGGCCATCTCTAATTTCTCACTCGTGAAGTCTCTGTTCAGCTCTTTGCTCCATCTATTGAGTGGGTCATTTGTTTCCTTTCTTCTTTGTTTTTTGAGTAGTTTATATATTCTGTAAATCAATGCTTTGTCAGATGTATCTACTGTGAAGGTTTCCTCCCACTCTGTGGGATTTCTCTCCACTTCCTTGATTGTTTCTTTTGATGTGCAGAAGCTTTTAAGTTTAATGACGTCCCATTTGTCAATTGTCAACCTTAATTCTTGTGCAGCTGCTGTCTGATTTATGAAGTCTTTTCCTAGGCCTATATCTTGTAGTCTGCTGCCAACTTTTTCTTCTATCGCCTTCAGAGTTTGGGGTTTCACATTGAGATCTTTGATCCATCTGGAGTTGACTCTTGGACGGGTGAGAGGTAAGGGTTTAAATTCATTCTCCTACAAGTGGTGATCCAGTTTTGCCAACACAACTTGCTGAAGATGCTGTCTTTCCTTCATTGTGTCTTCTTGGCCCCCTTGTCAAATATGAGACATCTGAAATAGTATATGTCCAAGTTTGGATCTTCAGTTTTGTTCCATTGGTCAACAGGCCTGTTTCTGTGCCAGTAGCAAGCTGTTATTTTTTTTTTTTATTTCTGTATGTGTATGAATGTACTCTCTGCATGTAGGTTTGTGCACCCTGTCATGCAATGCCTCAGAGGTCAGAAGAGGGTGTCAGATTCCCCTGGAACTGGACTTCTCCTGGAACTGGAGTTTCAGACGGTTCTCAGCTGCCATGTGAGTGCTGGGAATCAAACCTGGGTCCTCTGTAAGAGTGGTCAGAGCTCTTAACTGCTAGGCCCCACAAGCTGTTTTTATGACTATAGCCCTTTAGAATAGTTTGAAGTCTGGTATAGAGATCCCCTCTCCCCGTATTGCTCTTTTCACTCAGGGTTGTTTTGGCTATTCGGGGACTTTTGTTTTTCAAAATGAAATTAAGGACTTTTTTTTCCAAGCCTGTGAAGAAACTCTTGGGGATTTTAATTGGCATTGCATTAAATCTATGCAAGAGTTTGAGTAGAATGGATATTTTTACTATATTTATTTTCCCAATCCATTGAGCATGGGAGGTTTTTCCATCTTCTGATGTCTTCTTCAATATCTTTCTTCAAGGGTTTAAAATTTTTGTTGTAGAGATCTTTGGTGTCTTTGATTAGGTTTGTTCCTAGGTATTTTATTGTTTTTGAGGCTATTGTGAGTGGGAAGGTTTTCTAGTTTGTTTTCCATTGCTGTGACAAAACATTCTGACTGACACCAACTTGAGGAGGAAAGGGTTTATTCAGCTTACAACTCCTGAGTCATAGTTCATCAATTAGGGAGCCCAAGGCAGGAACTCAGGGCAGGAACCTGGAGGAAAGAGCTGAAGCACAGGATATGGAGGAATGCTGTTCACTGGCTTCCTCCCCTGGCTCATGCCCAGCCTGCCTTCTTATACTGTACACAACAACTTGCCCAGGGTGGCACCACTCATTATGGGCTGGGCCCTCTCACACTGATTGACAATCAAGACAATACTCCACAGATGTGGCCACAGGCCAATCCAAAGGATCCAATTCCCCAACTGAGGTTCCCTCAACCCAGGTGTGTCAAGTTGACACTAAAGCTATCCAGCACAGAAGGTCTCCTTGAATTCCTTCTTCAGTTGCTTGTTGTTGGTGTAAAGAAAAGCTACTGATTTTTCTAGGTTAACTTTGTATCCTGTCACTTTACTGAAGCTCTTATTCATTTCTAGTAATTTTCTGGTGGAGTTTTTAGCAGCTCCTAATTAAACAATCATATCATCAGCAAAAAAGGGATAGGTTGACTTCCTACTTTCCAATTAGTACTCTTTTAATTTCCTTTTCTTGCCTTATTGCCCTGGCAAGTGTTTCAAACACTATATTGAAGAGGAGTGGTGACAGGTGTCAGCCTTGACAAGATCATACCTTTAAAGGGAATGCTTCTGTCATTTTCCCTTTTAGGATGATATTGGCTGTGAGTTTCCTGTATATGGCTTTCATTACACTGAGGAATGATCCATCCAATCCAATTCCCTCTAGGATTTTAATCAGGAAAGGATTCTGAATTGTGTCAAAGGCTTTTTCCACTTCAGTTGAGATGACTGTGGTTTTTGTCTTTCAGTTCATTTTTATACTTGATGATATTTATTGATTTTCGTATGTTGAACCATCCCTGTATCTCTGGTATGAATCCAAGTTGATCATGATGGATAATCTTCTTGATGTGGGTCTGTATACAGTTTGCCAGTATGCTGTTTAGAATTTTGGTATCTGTGTTCATTAGGGAGATGGGTCTATAGTTCTCTTTTTTGGTTGTATCTTTGCCTGGTTTTGGTAATAGAGTGATGCTGGCTTCATAGAAGGAATTTGGGAGAATTCCCTCTGTTTGTATCCTTCTAAACAATTCGAGTAACAATGGTTGTAAGTCTTTTTGAAATGTTTTATATAATTCTGCCGTGCAACCGTCTGGGCATATTTTAGTTGGGAGGTTTCTTATTACATCTTCAATTTCTTCATATATCATGGGTCTGTTTAAGCGTCAATCTCTCTTCTTTTTTGAGCTTTCATGATTCCTGGGATTTCAGATATTCATCCATTTCTTCTAGGTTTGCAAACTTGGTAGAATATAGGTTTTTGAAGTATTCCCATATGATTTTCTGGATCTTTTCATTGTTTGTTGTGATATTTCCCTTTTCATCATGGATTGTATTGATTTGGAGTTGTTCCTTCTTTCTTTTGTTAACTGGGATAGAGGTCTGTCTATCTTGTTTATCCTTTAAAAGAACCAACTTTTAGGTTCATTGATTTTTTTGTATTGTTTTCTTTGTTCCTATTTCATTGATTTCTGCTCTGATTTTTGTTATTTCTTCCTGTCTGTTGCGTTTAGGGTTCATCTGTTGTTGCCTCTCAAGTGCTTTTAGCTGTAGTGTTAGATCATTCACTTGTGCTCTTTCTGTTTTTCTAATGTAGGCACCCAGGGCTATAAACTTCCCTCTTAGGACTGCTTTTAAGGTATCCCATAGGTTTTGTTGTGTTGTATTGTCATTGTCATTCAGTTCCAGGAATGCTTTTATTTCTTTCTTTATCTCTTCCTTGACCCATTCATTATTCAAGAGTGTGTTGTTTAGTCTCCATGTGTTCTTGTAGGCAG
>VZQC01000038.1:23731-74392 GCA_009823505.1 Rhizomys pruinosus
CTCTCCTTCCTCTACTCTTATGATGCAGAGGTTTGATATTTTCATAGTGTCCCACAGTTCCTGGTTGTTCCACTTTTGTGAATTTTTAAATTTTTCATAATCTTTACTTGAGCTTTTTTTTTTATTTTACTTATTTCCGTACGTGTATGAATGTACTGTTTGCACATAGGTTTGTGCACCCGTGTCGTGCGATGCCGTGGAGGTCAGAAGAGGGTGTTGGATTCCCCTGGAACTGGAGTTAAAGATGGTTTTCAGCCACCATGTGGGTGCTGGGGACCAAACTTGTGTCCTCTGCAAGAGCAGTGGGTGCTCTTAACCACTAGGCCATCTCTCCAGCCCCTACTTGAGTTTTTTAATTGTTTTGTGTTATCTTCCAGGTCTGATATTCTTTGTTCTGCTTCCTCTATTCTGTTTCTGAGGCTTTTTCCATTCCTTTCTTCTTGACTGGATGAGTGTTTGATTTACTTTTTCATTTCATCTTCTGAATTCTTTAGTATTTCCACTTCCTTTTGGAGCTTCTCAATCTCTTCTTGTAGCTCTTTCCTTTGATGTTTAGTTTCCTTATCTTTTTCAACATGGGATCTTTTCAGTGTTTCAACTTCCTTCCAAAGTTTGTCATTCTCTCTCTCTAGGTCCTTCTTGAATTTCTCATTCTCTCTTCTAAGTTCTCTGACTGGTTCTTTATAGTTTTTTTATTTCTTCGAGTATGTCCACAATTGTACTTCTAATATCTGTGTCTGGGGCCATCCCCAGGGGGATCCCACTGTAGGAATCTTCCACAGGGTTGGTAGAGCTTGGTGTGGAATTATCCTACACCTTCCCATGTTGTCTCTTCTTTGTGTCCCTGGCATATCGGTTTCTCTTTGCCTGTATTCCAATGTGAATTCTAAATGCCTCTTCACTGTGTTGAAGCCTTACTTTGCTTTCCTCCTTCAGATGCCTTCATTGATTTTTTGCTTGATTTGTTTTTCTTCTTTTCTCCTTGCTTGTGGAGTATTGACTTGTCTCAGCTTTAGGCTTCCTATTGGAAGTCGAACTCACTCTTCCCTTTCTGTTCTGAAGGCTCTCCAAAAATCCAGTTGGACATTCATTCTGCAATCCCAGTTGGGGTGGAGGGAGTGCTGTTTAGCCCTTGCCCAAGTACCTGTGCTTCAGGTGGTCTTGGGAGATCCCTGATCTCAAGACTCACACAAATCCAGCTTTTATACCAGCTGGGAGGACAACTCCCCACAGCCACACAAGCCATTTGGGCCAAAGACAAGTAAATCCAATCGAACAATCTGCCTGGCTGAAGCACCCAGCTCCTACCTGTGCTTCAGGTGGTCTTGGGAGATCCCCGAGATGTTTGCTTCTTAAGTCTTCCAAGTCTCAGCCCTCATCCCAAAGGGAATTGAGAGTAGTACAGATATACAGCATAAGAAGAACCTCCACAGCTCTTACAAATTCATTATATACAGTGTTGTCCACAGGGGCTTTTTCTACTTACTAAATCATATTTCAGTGGCTTTTGTTCAATTTCTGTGAAGACTGAAGTAACGACAAAGTGGGTTCAGACATATATCTCAGCCTTGAACCACTGCAAAGAGGCCTGTGTTCCTCACCTGTGGGTGGTCCTTGAATTTTGCCAGAAAACCCACCGCTTTCCTCTTAATTTCCCTTTGTGTCCTGCAGACCATACCTTTGTTTCAACCTTCCTCGATAATGAGGGTTTATGATGGAATCTTCCATTTTAAAATCTTGTCAGCATAATTGTATTTCAATGACTAATATATGGTGTCTTTAAAAAAATGAAAGGACAACTTTCCAAATGCTGTGCAAACATATTTTCTTCATGATAAAGAAAACCATTATTTGGGATGTTCTGCTGCTGATGGAACAGATTATGCTGGTGGTCAGCATTTTACCAAAATGGACTGTAGTGAGCTACTGTGAGACATGGAGCTTTCCATTCTGATTTCTCTTTTCCCTTCTTCCTTTCCCTTTCCTTCCCTCTCTCTTCTTCCTAAAATTCCTCTAACCTCAGTCCCCTGTATACTTTGTCCTCATCTCCTTCCCTTCCTCCTCCCTACCTTTCTCTCCTCTTTCCTTTCCCTCCTCTTTCTTCTCTCTTTTTCTTTCCTCCCTCCCTCCCTCCCTCCCTCCCTTCCTTCCTCCTTCTCTTCCTCATCCCTTCCTCCTTTCTCTCCCTCTCCCTCTTTCTCCTCTACCTCTTTCATTTCTTTTCCAGAGCTTTCTACCAAGAGCTACCTTAGATGAAATGGTTGTCAATGATTTGAAAACCTAAGTAATTGTAAGGGGGGAAATGTACACAGTAACATGGGTCATCATGGCTCAATGGCAAAATGCCAAACCCGTGATAATCCTAAAAGCCTTGTGCATATCTAATAACAGTCACATGAGGGGAGCCATCTGGCGTTGTTATGCACACAGTACAGTATTTCTTGACTTCAGAGAAACTGAAATAATCTGTTTCTTAAATACTATAAAAGCTGGGATTTACCAAGCTATAAAAAAGAGGCTTCTTTATATAAATTATGTAGGTAATTTTTATGGGAGCAGAATTTATGCACAGGCTGACCATATGTCTTGGTTCACACATGACATTTCTACTTTATGACTGCTGTTCCAGTATAATTTGTAATAGCTCTCATTTCATGCCAATGTGTTGTTTTTGATGGTAAGATATATGCTTCAACAACATATCGGCGACATCTATACATGCATATACTTACGGTATTTTAGAAATTTGAGTAGTCTTTAGTGCATGACCATGATCAGCCCACATATATTTATGATTAAAATTATTTCAGAGGACCGATAATTGTTGAGAGTCGGCTCTTAACACAAGATAAAGTAAAAGGCTCCACACACTGGGCTGAGCAATGAGAACTTTTGCTTAAGAAATGGTATAATGTCCTGTATAGTTCCTTCTGTGAAATCATGGGCAAAACACAGCATTGTGGGTGTCCAGACCAGCAGATTCACTGTAGAAGAATTACTTCTGAGCCTTGAGGCTTCAGAGCTGGCTTTCTGAAAATGGAAATGGTTATTCAATCTCTATTGTGAATCCAAATCATCCAAGATAAAAAGAGCAGGAAATGAGAAATCCAAACAATTCCAGTGTGCTGGCAACCTTGAAGAGTGGGAATTCTTCAGGGTGATCATAGTACCAGTGATTCTTGACTCAGCAGACTGGACACAAATGATATTCTATTTCCATAAGAGCAATGCACACACTTTAAATTTTAAAATAGAAGCACCTTATTAGCTTTGCAAAGGAATTTTAAGAAGAAAATTTTTTTTAATTCTTCATGGTACTAAGAAAGTGGGCATTTAGTTATGGGTATAACCTACCCGAATGCTCCCAGTTTCATTATTAGGTATCTGCACGTCATAGATTGCTTTTAGTCATCCTTGTTAAACATAGTGATATAGCAAGCTGCAGCCAAGAGCAATGTCTTGTTTCACAGTAAAAATGCTGTTTGAAAGTCTCATCATGCAGCTTTCAGACATCTTTCACTGAGGGGATGAGCAAGAAAACTGCCCTGGGAGCTTAATGGCAAGCTGTTGTCACTTATTGTATTTTTAAGTGTGTGTGTGTGTGTGTGTGTGTGTGTGTGTGTGTGTATATACATACACACACACACACACATTTATTTCCTCTGCTAAATTCTATACTCAACCAAGAAAAGCAAGGATAAGTTCCATGTTTTACAACTGTAGATATTGGTGCCAACAAAGGAGATGAAGTCACAGTGATGAAGGCCATCAAAAGAAACTGCAACTGCCACTCATGTGCTGTCGGCAGGTGCCAAAAGAAGGCACGTTCATTGTCACTTTCTCCTCTCAGGCAGTAGTATTCATTATAGCCTTTTAAATATATTCACCAGAAATCCTTGTTGAATGTGTAGATAAAGGCTCCCTTTTGTTTTTGTCTGAGACAGGACTAACAGCTAAAAAAATGAAAGTGAATTCTAAACCATTTTTCAACCCCAAGAGTTATTAAGCATTATTCAGCCTAAAACGTAATTTCTTTAACCCATTTACCTTGATATTGTAGACTGTCTGAAAATCAGCAGGGTATTTCAAAATCCTCCTCTTAGCATTGGCTGTAGAGACCTATAAAGTTAGAAAAGCTAAATCATTCTCAATTGAGCAGAGCTGCCTCCTATCCCTGAGACACAAACTCAATAAGAGAAGACTGGGATCATTTTGTGTAAGTATGGCAAAATAAATCTGGATCAGAATGTTCTTAGTCTTTCCTTTAAAGAATATTTGGTTTCCTGCACTGTCAGATGGTAGAACAAAAATGAATTTGGAATTTCTGAAAAGCAATGTGAGAAAATTTAGAACATTTTCTTCCATATTGTTATATCTTGTGTTGGCCTTCATAAAATCCCAAATATTTGTTTTCAGTGATCTCTACACAAGTTATGGGAATAAAGCTGAGTATAAGATGTGAAAACATGGCTAGAAAATATGGAAGTAGATGTCTCTGTGAGAGTCAAACAATATTATGAGTTATAGGCTGCTTAGAAAGAATGTGTGCCAAAAAAAACTGAGAGAAAGATGCAGGACAGTTATGGCAGAATGCATGATCTGGGATGGGGTGGGGTGGGATGGGGGGAAGGGAAAGGGAAATATGCCTGAACTTAATTGGAAAATGATGTATGAAATACGCAAAGCATCAGTAAAAATAAAAAAATAAACAGCTAAAAAATTAAAAAAAGAAAGAATATGTGCCTATCTTCATAAGTTAGTTGGTTCTAGAAGTATCTTAGATAGTGCTACTCTCAGTGACCAAAGGTCTGTTGCAAGGGTCAAACTCTTGCCATTTTGAGATAGGATTAGCAAAAAAACAAACTCTAGAAATCTTGGTAGCCCTTTGAGTGTTGAGAGTAACTTTGGATATTTTGATCTGATAAAATGGAGCTTCATTGCATTTTACATTTTTCATAAATTTACATATGTATATTATAAAACCAGATTTTTTTCAAGACCCATGTTTAGCACCCATAACTGGAAACATGCATATACATACCTCTTTTGACTGGTTCTTCAAAAAATAGAGAAAAGAAGAATTATCTCTGTAAACCAAGACTCATGTAGGGCAGAAGGACTATTCAAGTAGGTTAGTATTTATAATTGATTCCCAGGTTGGAATTTTAATGGAGACAGGCAAAACAAAAACTGATGAAGAACAGACTTTGTGAACATCTTTAACCAATACTCTCATTTACATTAGACTGGTTTCAAATTTAAGGCCATGGAGTGTTTGGGGCAGAGATAAGAAGAGCCCCCAGGTTCAGTCCTGAACTTGGAAATTCTAGTTCTAGAGAACTGTCTTCCAATGTTTGCCCTACACACTTTGGTCTTTGCCCCCACTGACACGATTTACCTAGGATTCCAACACTGTCAAATAAGACACGAAGTCCAAAATTCACTGAGCTCAGCCTGCTCAATCCACAAGTTCAGCATTTTAAAATATCCAGGACTCCATTCCAGGGGGATCATAGCTCTGCATTTATAGTCCCAGGCTTCAACAGGCTTCTAAATTCAAGAGTGTTTATTTCCTTAAGAAAACAGGTAAAATGCTTGGCATGGCAGTGTGTGCCTATAATCCAAGCCCTGGGGAGGCAGAGGTAGGTGGATCTCTGTGAGATCAAAGCCATCCTGGTACACAAGGTGATTTACAGGAGGGATGGGTCTAGGGAGACCTTGTCAAAAACAAAATAATAATGACAACGACACAAAAACCAAAACAGGTAAAATTGTCTTTCCTTCCCTCCTTCCCTATCTCTCTCCCACCCTTTCTCCTTTTTTTCAGGACTGAGAGAGCTTCTGATGTTCTTGAGAAAGTTCTACACTGAGACATGTCTCCAGTCCATATTGGTCAATTGTAAACTTTCTACTTGCCATTTATTTAAAAACTCTCTGTCAAGACTTTGAGTTTGCTTTCTAGAAGTAGGTAACAACAACAAAACTGAATATGTACTATTCGAGTGGAAATTTTTAGTTTCAATTTTTATATATTTTATTCTATAAAGCTAAAATACTTATTTTATTTTATATTATTCCAGAATATTCAGATATACACTCCACACATAAGTCAAAATTAAAAATTCTGAAAATAAACTGTAGGTTGATTCCTAAGCACATTTAGAGACTCACTTTTTAACAGTAAATTTGCATGCAGGTGTAAAGTCGTGTAACTTTACATTCTTTATTTAGAATATGATAATGTTCTTGTCATAGAAATATGATAAATCCATATATGGTAATTACAATGTGTGAGTATAAGTGGTAAGACAATTCTAGAGCCCATTCATAGATTCACATTGTAATAGCACAGTAGCTTTCAGATACAATGAAATATAATAATAAAGTTTCTCAGTTTGCCTACCAACTGGGGATTTGGTGTTAGCATCCACAAATGAGGGAAACAATTTGCATTTTTTTTCTGGGACTGTGTTACTTCACTTAGTAAAATTGCTTCAAGTTCCATCCATTTACCAGCAAAGCTCATGATGTCATCTTTCTTTACTGCTGCATAGAACTCCATTGTGTAGATGTACCACATTTTTGTTATCCAGTCATCTGTTGAGGGGCATTTGGGTTGGTTCCAGCTCTTTGCTATTGTGAAGAGAGCTGCAATAAACATAGCTGTGCATGTATCTTTGCGGTAGGATGCGTCTTGTGGGTATATACCCAGGAGTGGTATGGCTGGGTCAGGTGGTAGGCTCATTTTGAGTTTTTTAAGGGTTCTCCACACTGCTTTCCACAGTGGTTGTACCAGTTTACATTCCTACCAGCAGTGGATGAGTGTTCCCCTTTCCCCACAACCTCTCCAGCATTTGATGTCTTTTGTTTTCTTGATCTTGGCTAGTCTTATTGGAGTGAGATGATACCTTAGTGTGGTTTTAATTTGCATTTCCATAATTATTAATGATGTTGAACACATTTAAAGATGTTTCTCAGCCATCTTTACTTCCTTACTGGTGAATCCTCTGTTCAGCTCTTTACTCCATCTTTTGAGTAGGCCATTTGTTTTCTTACTTCTTTGCTTTTTAATTAGCTTATATATTCTGGATGTTAATGCTTTGTCTGATGTATCCATGGTGAAGGTTTCCTCCCACTTTGTGGGTTTTCTCTTCACTTCCTTGATTGTTTCTTTCGCTGTACAAAAGCTTTTGAGTTTGATGAGGTCCCACTTGTCAGCTGTAGTCTTTATTTCCTGTGCAGCTGCTGTTTGATTTAGAAAGTCTGTTCCTACACCTATTTCTTGTAGGTTGCTGCCAACTTTTTCTTCTATCACCTTCAGGGTTTCAGGTTTTAGGTTGAGATCTTTGATCCATTTGGAATTTATTTTTGACAGGGTGAGAGATAGGGGTTTAATTTTGTTCTTCTACAAACGGTGATCCAGTTTTGCAAACACCATTTGCTGAAGCTGCTATCTTTCCTCCATTGAGAATTTTTGGCCCCTTTGTCAAATATGAGGTGGCTGAAGTTATATGAGCTCAAGTTTGGACCTTCAATTTTGTTCCATTGGTCAATGGTTCTGGATTGTTTTTGCAAGTACCAGGCTGTCTTTATGACTATAGCCCTGTAATATAGCTTAAAGTCTGGTAATGTAATCCCCACAGTTTTGCACTTTTCACTCAGGTTTGCTTTAGCTATTTAGGGTCTTTTGTTTTTCCCCATATGAATTTAAGGATTTTTTTTTCTAAGTCTGTGAAAAAGCTCATGGGGATATTGATTGGGGTAGCATTGAATCTGTATATTAATTTGGGTAGAGACATTTTTACTATATTAATTTTTCCAATTCATGAGCATGGGAGGTCTTTCCATCTTCTGATGTCATTTTCAGTCTCCTTCATTTGGGTTTTAAAATTTTTGTTGTAGAGGTCTTTGGTGTGTTTGGTTAGGTTTATTCCTCGGTATTTTTTTGAGCCTATTGTGATTAGGAAGGTCTCCTTCTCCAGTAGCTTATTGTTGGTGTAAAGGAAGGCTACTGATTTTTCTAGGCTTATTTTGTATCCCACAACTTTATTGAAACTTTTGATTGTTTCTAAGAGTTTTCTGGTAGAATTTTTAAGCATCCCTTAGGTAAACTATCATATTATCTGCAAAAAGGGATAGTTTTTCTTCCTCTTTTCCTTAATTTTGCTTTCTTGCCTTATTGCCCTAACAAGAATTTCAATCACTGTATTTAAGAGAAGTGGAGATAGTGGACAGCCTTGCCATGTGTCGTAGTTTGTCTTCCATTTCTGTGACAAAACACTCTTGACACCAACTTGGGGAGGGAAGGGTTTATTCAGCTTACATCTCCTGGGTCATAGTTAATCACTTAGGGAGCCCAAGGCAAGAACTCAGGGCAGGAACCTGGAGGCAGGAGCTGAAGCACAAGCCATGGAGGAATGCTGTTTACTGGCTTGCTCCCCTGGCTTATGCCCAGCCTGCCTTCTTATACCATACACAACCACCTGACCAGGGTGGCACCACTCATTGTGGGCTGGGCCCTTCCACACTGCTTGACCATCAAGACAATACTCCACAAATGTGGCCACAGGTCAATGCAATGGAGCCAATTCCCCAATTGAGGCTCCCTCGACCCAGGTGTGTCAAGTTGACATGAAAGCTATCCAGCACACCGTGTTCCTGTCTTTAAGGGGAATGCTTCCAACTTTTCTCCATTAAAGATGATGTTGGCTGTGGGTTTCTTGTATAGGCTTTGATTATATTGAGGAATGATCCTTCTAGTCCAATTCCCTCTAAGACTTTAAGCATGAAGGGATGCTGGATCTTGTCAAAAGCTTTTTCTGCATCAATTGAGATGATTGTGTGTTTTTTTGTCTTTAAGTCCATTTATGTGTTTTCTTATATTTATTGATTTACATGTGTTGAACTATCTCTGCATCTCAGGTATGAATCCAACCTGGTCACGATGGATGATCTTTTTGATGTGGGTCTGTATGTGATTTGCAAGTATTTTGTTGAGAATATTTGCATCTGTGTTCATCAATGATATGAGTCTATAGTTTTCTTTCTTGTTTGTGTCTTTGCCTGGTTTTGGTATTAGAGTGATGCTGGCTTCATAGAAGGAATTTGGGAGAATTCTCGCTGTCTGTATCCTTTTGAAAAGTTTGAGTAATAATGGTTGTAAGACCTCCTTAAATATTTTATAGAATTCTGCTGTGAAACCATCTGGGTCTGGGCTTTTTTGTTGGGAGACTTTTTATTACATCTTCAATTTCCTCAAGTGTTATGGGTCTGTTTAAGCTGTCAATCTCTTCTTGGTTAAGCATTGGTGAATCCCAGAATTTCAGATATTCATCCATTTCTCTTAGGTTTTCAAATGTAGTAAAGTATAGGTTTTTGAAGTATTCTCATATGATTGTCTGTATCTTTTCTTTATCTGTTGTGATGTTTCCCCTTTCATCACAAATNGCAGTCATTAAATAAACAAAGGCCGGAGGCTTAGAGTAAGTGCTCAGGCTTGTGTATGGGTGAATGAGTGAACAAGTGACGACCTAGGATTGTACCTCTCCAGTGTTTCCGAGCAAAGAGGACACAAGAGAATGTGGGGAGCTACAAAGCTGGAGGAGTAAACTAAGACTTCATAAATCTGATCCTAGACCAAAGATGTGGACATTTATTGCAATAGGGAACCTGTTGTAACTTGACGTGAAATGTCCCCCACAGGTCAAATGTTTGAATATTTGTTCCCCAGATGATGGCACTGTTTGGGGAGGTTATAGAACCTTGGCGTAAGAGGCAGCTGGGAGAAGTAGGTCCCTGGCAGCAGACCTTCTAGGGGTTTAGCCATAGCCACCCCTGCTGGCCTGAGGTCTGTGTCCTAGTCCTCCACAATATGAACAAGCCACAAACCACCAAGTACTGGCTAAGCCGCTCCACCACACACTTCCCACCATAATGGACCATGTTACTAAAACTGTGAGCCAAAATAAATCCTTCCTCCCTTAAGTTGTTTCTGTTCTCTCACAAGAGGAACAGTGACTAACACAGAGCCACTAGGCTTCCAAAGTACAATAGTCAGAAGACCAGAATCACGTCTTGTAAAGATCTCTGTTGTGTAATGAGTGTTGGACCTGGCAGTGGTGCCTACACTTCTCTTACAGAAGCACCCCTCCTTTCTTCTCAGCCCATGGGACACTGGGGGGCCTGGTGCCTGACTTTCCCTCTCCACACCAGGTGATCCGTCTTGGCCAATGGTCACACTTCATTCCATGGATCACAACAACTGGTCCTAGGTCAGACACCTGATTAGAATCAGACCAAAGAGGTGGTTTCCTAGGATACCGCGAAAGGGTTATTTACAACAGAGGCTCTTTCCGCACCCACCATGCCCACTGGTTCTGCCAGTCTGGAAGAATGGTGACCAGTGCTCTCCTAGACACCCTCTGCCTTCAGTCCCACCTGCAATTGGTGGTGGCAGTAAAACCTACCTGAGAATGAAGTTGCCAGGGAGGACAGCAGAGACAACAGGCAAGAAAGTCAGGAACCAATAGCTTCATTTGCATTCCTGGATGGAGCCACCCCTGCATTTCCCTTAGCCATAGAAGTAATCCAGTCACAGTTCTCTTCTACTCAAATTGGTTTTCTTTTTTTTTGTTTTTTGTTTTTTTTTGTGTTTTTTTTGAATTTTTTTTTTTTTTCTTGACATGTGTTCTTTCATTTTATATCATGAAAGATTTTTCTTTCTCCTTCAACTATGAATGACATTTTTGCTAGGTATAGTAATCTGGGTTGGCATCTAAAGTCATTTAGTACTGGGAATACTTTGTTCCATGTTCTTCTGGTTTTCATGGTTTGCACTGAGAATTCATGTGTGATTCTGATGGGTTTCACCTTATATGTAACTTGTTTTTCTCTTGTGGCTTTCAGTATTTTGTCCTTGTTTTGAGCATCTAGTGTTTTAACTGTGATATGGTGTGGGGAATTTCTTTTCTGGTCTTGTCTATTTGGTGTTCTATGTGCTTCTTGTATTTCTATGGGTTTGTGTTTTTTCAGTTTGGGGAACTTTTGTATTATTCTGTTGAAGATCTGTTCAATACCATTCTTTTGGGATTCTTCTCCTTCCTCTATCCCTATGATGTGGAGATTTGGTCTTTTCATAGTGTTCCACATTTCCTAGTTGTTCCACTCTTGTGTTTTTTTCATAGTCTTTACTTGAGGTTTCTAGCTGTGCTGTGTTATCCTGAAGGTCTGATATTCTTTTTTCTGCTTCTTCCATTCTGCTTCTGAGGCTTTTACCCATCCTTTCCTGTGGACTGCATGAATGTTCAATTTCCTTTTTTATTTAATCCTGTGATTTCTTCAGTATTTCCACTTCCTTTTGGAGATTTTCATTCTTTTCTTGTAGCTCCTCTCTTTGCTGGTCAGTTTCTTTTTTCCTTTCAGCCTGAGATCTTTTCAATGCTTCCACTTCCTTCAGGAGTTTGTCATTCTCTCCCTTTAGTTCTTTTCGGAGTTTGTCATTCTCTCCCTCTAGTTCTTTTCAGAGTTTGTATTTCTCTTTCTCTAGTTCTTTTCAGATTTTGTATTTCTCTTCCTCTAGTTCTTTTCTGAGTTTATCAATCTCTCCTTTTAGTTCTTTCCAGAGCTTATCATTCTTTCCTTCTAGTTCCTTCATGAGTTTTTCTTTCTCTTCCTTTAGTTCTCTGATTTGTTCTTTATAGTCTTTGAATATGTCTACAATTGTTCTTTTAAGGTCAGTATCTTGGTTCCCTTCCAGGGAGATCTCATTGTTGGGATCTTCTACAGGATTGGTTGAGTTTGTTGGGGATTTATTTTGAGCTTTTCCCATATTGTTTTTCTGTTGTGTTTTGGGCATGTGTATTTTGATGTTGTTGTTGTTGTTCCCCCTTTGTTTATTTGTTTGCCTTCTGTTGCTAATCTCAAATGTTAATATGGAGGACTGATTGGTCACTCGGTTTGCTTCCTGTTGGTTTCTTCCCCAGTTTTGGCTATGCAGCATCCAATCACTGACACTGCTGGATCCTCCCAACAGCATTAAACTGCAGCACCAGCAGTTTATACTTTCCATCTCAGTATCAGTATCTTGATCAGAGTGGGGGGGGGCTTTGAAACTTTTGGCCTGTGCACTGGTCCCAACCTGAGCAGTTGGCATGGAGAGCGTGTGCCCCTGGGTGGCCTGCTAGCCATGAATGCAGATCCTCTCTATGGTCCTAGGGTTAGGCAGCACCCGTAGAGTTGGGTCACCAGCCAATGGCACTGCAGGGCCCAGACCAACCTGAGGAGTTGGGCGCGGAGAGTGTGCACCTCTGGCTGGCCTTCTGGCTATGCATGCAGATCCTCTCTATGGTCCTAGGGTTGGGCGGCACCTGTGGAGTTGGGCCACCTGCTGATGGGCCTGCAGGGCACAGACTGACCTGAGGAGTTGGGCATGGAGAGTATGGGCCCCTGGCTTTTATATTTTTATCATGTATATGAATGAATGAAGTGCCTACATGTGGGTAAGTGCACCCATGGCATGCAATACTCACAGAGGCCAGAAGAGTGCATCAGGTCCTCTGGAACTCGAGTTAAGAACAGTTGTTAGCCACCCTGTGGGTGCTGGGAAATGAACCCAGGTCCTTTCTAAGAACAGACAATCCTCTTAACCATTGAGCCAACTCCCCAGCCACTAAGTGTAATTTCTTAAAGATATTAACACTTAACTTTTTTTTTTTTTGAGACAGAGTCTTTCTGTAGCCCCTGGAATTGGCTATGTTGAATGGCTGGCCTGAATTTCACAGATATCATTAGCCTGTTTCTGACTCCCAAATGCTGGAATTAAAGATGTGTGCTACCACACTGGCTCTATATTTAAATTTCAATAATATGAGATATGTTTCATAGAGGTATTTTTTTGCTAGAAAACTAAAGCATAAGCAGTAATAAGTTGGCCTATGCCAAGAAGAAACACAATATCTAGGTATTCTGTATTTGGATATGTTTTTTGTATGATAGATTGGTTTAGCCCATGAGAAGTTGTCTTTTTGGGCAGGTAGACCATGTTACAAATGGCAGTTTTCCACTTGGAGGGACTCATTCCCTCCAAAGTGGTGTTCTTTTAAAGGTCTCTGGGCAGGGCACCTCCTTACTTTATTGCTGAGTAATTGATTCATCCCCATCCCTGAGTTTACTCTGTGTCTGAATTCCTTGGCTTCTTCCAACTGCAGGAGGACCCTTCATAAGTGCACCCCAGTTCTTTGAGCCCTCATTCTTCCCTTCAGTGCTTCTCTAGTGATAGTTTTAACTTAGCACTATTCAGCTCAATTCAGATAGTTCTGTGGAAACCCCAACATTATGTACCCCAGTTATTTTATATGGACACTTACCTTCAGAAACAAACAGCAAACAATGATCTAACAAAATTCCCCTCTGGGTCCACTCCAGATGGACTGAATGACAGTCTCTGAGCATTGGGTCCAGGCATGCATATTTTTTTTCAAAGCCAATGTTTTACTGAAGCTCTGTGCATTTTATACAAAATTACAAATCAAATCTAGACCCATATCCTCTTCACTGCCCACCCACCCCACCAGAGCTCATTCATTCTGCCAAACATGTTTTTCATCTTTTTCTCAGTCTCTCAAAATCCTCAATGCAGAAGTTTACTGTTTCGAGCAGAAGTTCACTGTTTCAAGCAGAAGTTAACTGTTTCAGTCTATTCTTTGACCCAGTCTTGTTGTTGTTGTTGTTGCTGTTGTTGTTCCTTCCAATATGCCTCACTCCAAAATAAGCACATATGCATGCCACATATATCATAGGTTTTAGCATCTTCAGCTTGTTTTTTTTTTTTTAAATTAAGCTGAAAGGTATCGTTTGTAGTCTCCTCCTTGGCAAGCCCAAACCCACCATTAGTTCTGCCTTTGTGTTCCACACTGGGGTTTTCCCTTCCCATGGTCACCAAGTGAGGTCTAGTAAGTACCACATCCTGTCTTGATCTACCTATACTGGTCTCCATGATATAGCCTGGGTAGTCCAACAATGAGTCATGCATTCTGCCATATGTGTCCTGCATTTTTCTCTCAGACTTTCAGACTTTTTAAAGTTTTTCTCTGAAGAGGTTTATTATTTTGAGCAGAAGTTAACTGTATCAGTCAGTTCTTTGACTCAGTCCTTATGTTGTTATTGTTCCCTCCTCTCCAGTTCATATTGCTGCAAAATATGCTTATATAAACATCACATATGTGCCAAAATTATGACCTCC
The DNA here is from genome assembly GCA_009823505.1 of Rhizomys pruinosus. Taxonomy (NCBI): domain Eukaryota; kingdom Metazoa; phylum Chordata; class Mammalia; order Rodentia; family Spalacidae; genus Rhizomys; species Rhizomys pruinosus. Next base: position 37,971 of record VZQC01000038.1, read on the forward strand.
AAAAATAAACTGCATGTTAATTCTAAAATATGTTTAGTAATTAAAATTTTCCCTTTAGTTTTATATTACTCTAAAATATTAATACATACCTTCGACCCATATATGGTAATTGTAATGTCTGAAAATAAGTGGTAAGTTAATTTTAGAGCCCATTAAGAGATTCACATTACAACAGCACAGTTGTTTTCAGATACAATGAAGTATAACAAAGTTGCTCAGCTTGCCTGTCAACTGGGGAATTGGTGTTAGCATCCAAAAATGAGGGAAACCATTTGCCATTTTTTTTTCTGGGACTGTGTTACTTCACTTAGCATAATGGCTTTGTGTTCCATCCATTTACCTGCAAAGTTCAGGATGTCATCTTTCTTTACCACTGCATAGAATTCCATTGTGTAGATGTACCACATTTTTTTATCTAGTCATCAGTTGAGGGGCATTTGAGTTGGTTCCAGGTCTTTGCTATTGTGAAGAGAGCTGAAATAAACATAGCTGTGCATGTATCTTTGTGGTAGGATGAGTCTTGTGGGTATATACCCAGGAGTGGTATGACTGGCCAGGCTCACTTTGAGTCTTTTAAGAATTCTCCACACTACTTTCCATAGTGGTTGTACGAGTTTACATTCCAGCAAATGTGGATGAGTGTTCCCCTTTCCCCACAACCTCTCCAGCATTTAGTGTCTTTTGTTTTCTTGATCTTATCAAGGCTTATCAGAGAGTGATGTTATCTTAGTTTGCTTTTAATTTCCATTTCCTTAAATATTAATGATTTTGAACACTTTTTAAGATGTTTCTCAGCCATCTTTCCTTCCTCACTGATGAAGTCTCTGTTCAGTTCTTTACTCCATGTTTGAAGTAAGTCATTTGTTTACTTACTTCTTTGTTTTTTGAGTAGTTTATATATTCTGGATGTTAATGCTCTGTTAGATGTGTCAGCAGTGAAAATTTCCTCCCACTCTTTGGGTTTTCTCTTTACTTCCTTGATTGTTTCTTTTGCTGTACAGAACCTTTTGTGTTTGTTGAGGTCCCACTTGTCAACTGTTGACCTTATTTCCTGGGCAGCTGCTGTTTGTTTTAGAAAGTCTTTTCCTATGCCTATGTCTTGTAGGTTGTTTTCAAGGTTTTCTTCTATCATCTTCAGCATTTTGGGTTTCAGGTTTAGATCTTTCATACACCTGGAGTTGATTTTTGTACAAGGTGAAAGGTGGTGGTTTAATTTTGTTCTTCTACAAATGGTGATCCAATTTTGCCAGCATTATTTGCTTAAGATGCTATCCTTCCTCCAATGAGTTTGTGTTTTTTTAACCCTTTGTCAAATATGAGGTGGCTGAAATTGTATGAGTTCAAGTTTGGATCTTCAATTTTGTTCCATTGGTCCATTGAAGTCTGGTTTGAAGTCTGATATTGTGATCCTCTCTGTATTGTACTTTTTGCTTATGATTGCTTTAGCTATTTTGGGATCTTTTATTTTCCCATATGAATGTAAGGATTTTTTTTCCAAGTCTGTAAAGAAACTCATGGGGATTTTAATTGGGATTGGATTTAATCTATGTATTAATTTGGGTAAAATAGACATTTCTAGTATATTCAATTTTCCAATCTATGAGCATGGCAGGTCTTTCCATCTTTTGATATCATCAATCTCCTTCTTCAGTGGTTTAAAATTTTTGTTACAGAGATCTTTGGTGTCTTTGGTTAGGTTTGTTCCAAGGTATTTTATTTTATTTTATTTTTTGAGGCTATTGTGAGTGAGAAGGTCTCCTTATATTCCTTCTCCAGTTGCTTGTTGTTGGTGTAAAGAAAGGCTACTGACTTTTCTAGGTTAATTTTGTATCCTGCCACTTTACTGAAACTCTTAATTGTTTCTAGGAGTTTTCTGGTGGAGTTTTTATCATACCTTAGGTAAACTAGCATATCATCTGCAAAAAGGGACACAGTTTGACTTCCTCTTTTCCAATTAGTACTCCTTTAATTTCCCTTTCTTGCCTTATTGTACTACCAAGTGTTTCTAGCACTATATTGAAGAGGAGTAGGGATAGGGGGTAACCTTCCTGGGTTCCTGCCTTTAAGGCAAATGGTTCTAATTTTTCTCCATTTAGGATGATGTTGGCGGGGGATGGGTTGTATATGGCTTTGATTATGTTGAGGAATGTCTCCTTCAGTCCAATTCCCTCTAGAACTTTAATCATGAAGGAATGCTGGATCTTGTCAAAGGCTTTTTCTGCATCAATTGAGATGATTGTGTGATTTACTAAATTGATCGTAATATGCAGGGAAGACTTAGGAGCATGTCTTGTGCCATAGTATATGTTTGGTCCACCTTAATCTGCCAGGAAAGCCTACAGGCAAAGCTGGCTCTGTTTCCCAGGCTGTAGAAGCCAAGGCTTATGACTTTCTTCTGCTATGACTTGCTTCTTATGAAGCAGGATTCCTGCTACGTTGGCTCTGTTCCATCCATCAACCTGCTGCATATATTAGAAAGTGTGTTACAATTTGCCAAGGAAAGAAAAGGTAGACCATTTACCCTCCCAAGCAAACTATGGCCTAGGATTTCTACCCTCAACTGCATCTTTCTCCCTGGTCCTTGGATAGGAAGGTCTCTCTCTTTCTCTCTCTCTCTCTCTCTCTCTCTCTCTCTCTCTCTCCCTTTCCTCTTTCTCTTTCTCATTTTCATATTACATCATGAGTTCTTTCTAGGGAACATCTCTTTATTTTCACTCTTATTGCCCCTAGACATAATCACTGCTACACTGATGCCTTACTGGGAAGGGCCCTTTAACAAGGGCCTTCATAGATGTCCCTTAAACTTATGAACTCTCTTCCTAGATTTTCCTATATAACATTTTTCATAATTTGCAGAAAATACTTCCTAAGCATTTCCACTATATTAAAAATGAGTCCTTATAGAAAATAGTAAAGAAAATGGTTCTAAAATCCCCTATACTGTGAGGAGGCCTGGAGCTGATAATTCCTGACACCTCTTCCATTGTCATCCGTTCAAATGTTGCTCTGTTTCCATGGTCCAGTCTGGGCACAGTTTTTTCCAAGACATTTTTCTAGATGAAACACAACAGCAGCCTCACTGCATAGGATGCTCTAACGCATCCTCCATTCCATGTGTTATAAAATATTACTTACCAACTTCCACTTAGTTCAGATACAGTTATAAGATACTCCCTATTCTTTCCATTTCACATTCATTGGAAACTTTATTTCTTGATGATTCCTTGAATTAATCCCATCACTATATTTAAAAATAAGTTTTTTAAAAATAGATGGATGGATGTTGATCAATTAATTTACTCATCTGAAACATTATTCTACCTATAACGGCTATTTACATTGTCAATTATACTTCAACAATGTATAAAAATCTCATTGTAGTTATTTCTAGAATTATTATTTACACATAGGTCATCTGATGTGTCAGTCAATATTACTGAGCAGTTGTTATATCCCAGAGACTGAGATAACACTCTGAGATACACAGATGAAAATAAATAACAATTATCCTTTCTCTTAAGAAAAACATAAACAAGTGAGTGACCTAAATGTTGCTCTCATCTCATTACAAAACAAAATGAATAATTGCAACTGGGAAATAGATTTCTGTCCTTTTTGAAATTCTCCTCAATCAGTAGAACTGACTCAGGACATCATGGGACAAGATTCCCAGAAAATTTTTATGATCTGTGTTATGTAGACAGCAGAAGAGATCGTCAGAGGGGAGTAGTGTGTGAAGTGTATGATGGACTAGGGAACAAAGAGGTAAATGAACCTGAAAGAATATCTCAACAGGTGGAAGTAATCGGAAGTGGTGAATGGAAGATGTAGGCCAGGGGCACAAGGGAAGTAATATAAATGGACTATTTTCTGCAGAGTAGTCTGGATATGATAGTAAAAAGCGACAAGAAGGCATTGTGGAGTAAATAGTTATAAACTACCATTTAGAAATTGAGCTAATACTGACCTGAAAGCCTCCTCCCTGAGGACTGACTCTGATAGCATCTCAAGGTACTTTGCAAGCTTCCCAGGGATAAAAGGAACCAATGGTCCTACCCAGCTGTAAAGCCTACAAATTACAGAAATGACCAACCCAGAAAACTATCATTGCTGTTGCAATAGTGACAATTTTATCCTTTGAGTAACCAACAGCTGTCTAGTTAGACTTATAGCCCACTCAGTAGGAGGCAATGCAGTCTGGGCACTGTAAACATAGCCAAATACCTGTGGTTGGAGAGGTCATAGACCCTAGAAGAAAACCGATGACTGCCAATTTCATAAACAAATATAATATTTTATATTCTAAATATATTTATATTCAGATTCATCATGCATCAATAAAGTTTCTTTTCACAACAAATGAAGACTACTGTAAGGTTCCACAACTAGTCAAAATAAGCAGCTGTGTGATGCCTGACTACATCTGACACATCTACAATGCAACCCCTACACCTAAGGCTCAGAAAACATCACAGAAGAGGAGCAGAAAGAGGTAAGAGTCAGAGGACTGGGACATCTGCTGCTAGATCATGTCTTCTAGAGGTGACAGGGAAGCTACAGCCATGAAATCTCAAAAATAAGGTGGCTTAAATAAGACTTGTATAGGGCCTGGAGAGATGGCCCAGGGAGTTAAGGCCCTAGCTTCTCTCACAGAGGACCTGGGTTTGAATCTTTACACCCACCTGGTGGCTAACAACCATCTGTAACTTCAGCTCTAGGGGATCCCGATGCCTTTTTCTTGCATGACAAGGTGCATTTACATACATACAGGCAATTCATTAATACACATAAAATAAAAATAATAAATAAAATATTTAAAAATATCTTTCCGAAAAATTTTTGGTCTTTTTGAGACAGGGTCTCCCTTTAGTCCTAGCTGGCCTGGAGCTTGCTATATAGACCAGGCTTGCTCTGAACTCACAGAGATTTGACTGCCTCTGCCTCCTGAAAAGGCCTGTGTAATGAATGACCACACCAATTAACAGGATAATGGGTACTGGGGAAATTTCACAAGGTCCCACTCATAGATAGAGCTCTATAAGCAATAAATGGCTACTGAGGGAGGAAGAATCAATTTTCTTCAGGGACAAGCTCCCTGACACATTATCCAGTCCCAAGTATTCAGGCCTAAACACATATACACATAAACACCACTAAATGAATTCAGTATACATAATAGTAATAAAAGAGCAGGAAATTGAGAGGAAGTTGCCGGTTATGGGAAGAGTTGAAGGGGGAAAGTGGTAAAAATGATGCAAATACAGTATACATGCACAAAATTCTCAAAAAATTATCTTTATTTTATGTGAGTGTATTTCCTGCATATATGTAAATGCACTTATGTTGTGCGGTGCCTGAGGAGGACAGAAAGGGAGTCAGATCCCTGGAACTGGAGTTAGGGATGGTTGTTAGCTGCCACATGGGTGCTGGGAGTCAAACCTAGGTTTTCTGCAAGAACAGCCAATGCTCTTAACCACTGAGTCATCTTTCCAGCCCCTCAATTTTTTTTTTGTTAAAAGATACCAGTTAGGATATCAGGGAAAGTGTGTGTGGTATGCTGGATAGCTTTGGTTTTCAACTTGACACACCAAGAAAAGGGAAACTCAACTGGGGAATTTCTTCTGTTAGAGTTGCCTGTAGGCATGTCTGTGAGGCATTTTATTAATTACTGAGTATGTGGGAGGGCACAGCCCACTGTGAGTGGTACACTGCTGGATGGCTGGTCCTGTACTGTATAATAAAGTAGGCTGGGCACTGGACAGAAAGGCCAGCCAGAAATCCCTTCTCCTCTTGGTCTCAACTTTAGCTCTTTCTCTGTTTCCTGCTTTGAGTCCCTTACCCTGATCTAGGAGAGAGCATGCTTTAGAACTGTAAGAAGAAATAAGCCCTTCCCTCCCCCAGTTCCTTCTGGTCGTGGTGTTTGCAACAGCATTAGGGAAGCCAAACTAAGACAGTTTAGATGAGGGTGGAGAGGAGAGAGAAAAGTGGACAGTGGAGCGGTGTCAGAGAAATACCCTTAGCATGAGCTGGCATGCATTCACAGAGGAAGAACAGGCACAGGGGCTGTCCCAGGCTTCTGACCACTTCATCCCTCTGGTGTGTGAATGTCAATTCACTGATAGAGTGAACACCAGATTGGAACTTGGGTTTGTGGGGAAGGGAAGAAAAGATGAGTTAGGTGAGTTAAATAGAGTGATCACTGAGCTTAAGACACTTCCTCCTTGTTGTGTTCATTCCATGTGCATTGTATGTTCAGTGGCTGTGTCCTCAGGATGGAATCAGTCAGTCCCAAGTGAGAAGAATGAATTAAGGTAGGCTCTGTCCAGCTGGTGGTGAGCATCCTGGAGAGAGCTGAGGCTCCATTCTCCAGTGCCTATGCTCTGCAGGCATTTTCAGGAGGGTTCCTAACCTTAGCGGGGATGGACCTTGAGGGAGCACAGAAGCACCATTCTGAACTTAGAAAAGCAACACTCCCGACTCTCTTCATCACTGAAGAGGAGAGTGAAAACAAACAAAAATGCTGAGTGCGACACAATCACTCTGAATGATCTGATTCCAAGCAAGCAAACTGTGGTCTGAAACCAGAGATTTGAACTTAAGGAAATAGAAAATGCTAGATGTAGGCAAACGACAAGTTAAGTTTTTTATTTTATATGTATGAGTTTATTGCCTGCAAGAATATAAGTACACCCAGGGCTGGAGAGATGGCCTAGTGGTTAAGAGTGCTGACCGCTCTTGCAGAGGACCCGGGTTCGATCCCCAGCACCCACATGGCGGCCGAGAACCGTCTGAAACTCCAATTCCAAGAGAACTCCAGTTCCAAGGGAATCCGAGACCCTCTTCTGACCTCCGCGGCATTGCACGACACGGGTGCACAGACTTGCATGCAGACAATGCATTCGTACACATACAGAAATAAATTTTAAAAAAGAATATAAGTACACCCATGCTGTGCAATGCCCATGGAGATCAGAAGAGGGCATGGACTCTGGAACTGGATTCAACAAATGGTTGTTAGCAAACATGTCGGAACTAGGTATCAAAACTGGGTCCTCTGTAAAAGTATACAATAACCTTATCCACTGAGCCATCTCTCCAGCTCCCTGACTGGAAGTTTTTACATTCAAAATTAATGATGCTTTTCTCTTCCATGGGATTGTCACATGTACCTTGTGCAGAGGGATGTGACTCCAAGGCTTTTCTTTCAAGAAGTAGTTTATCTGGTTAGCACTGATTCAAAGGCTCCTACCCAAAGCCTTATCCTGGAGGAGAGTATGGCCTTGTCTTTATACCATTCTCACCCCTTTGTGTCCACACATGCAACATTGCATTCAGATTGGGTGCTCTAGTGCTACAAGACTGTGGCATTATGACTACAGGAATGTCAGAAGTCTGTGCATGTGTCCATTGACACTGATTATATCATGCTATCTTTTATTCATTCTCCTTTTTCCTGGCCCCCAAGGAGCACCTCCCACAAGATTGCTGGTGAACTTTTATTTAAGCTTCAAATTTTAGGAAAAATATCAAAATTATAATTAAAAGATCCACTTTTTTTTGTCTTTTCGAGACAGGGTCGCCCTGTAGCCCCAGCTTTCCTGGAACTCACTCTGTAGACCAGGCTGGCCTTGAACTCATAAAGATCCACCTGCCTCTGCCTCCCAAGTGCTAGGATTAAAGGCGTGCGCCACCACGCCCGGATAAAAGATCCATGTTTAGGGGCTGGAGAGATAGCCTAGTGATTAAGAGCACTGACTGCTCTTGCAGGGGACCCGGGTTCGATCCCCAGCACCCACATGGCGGCTGAGAACCATCTGTAACTCCAATTCCAGGAGAACTCCAGTTCCAGGGGAATCCGACACCCTCTTCTGACCTCCGCGGCATTGCACGACATGGGTGCACAAACCTACATGCAGACAGTACATTCATACACATAAAAAATAAATAAATAAAAAAAGAAAAAAAGGATCCATATTTAAGTTACTGAAACTCCATGTTCTGCTCAAGTTCTTCTTGAGTTTCTTTGGGATAGATAACTGTCCTGGTGTGAGCGGTGCGCAGTGGAGGCGGTGTCGGGTGCTGGCATTCCACGGGAGCATTCACAGCAAGGATGACATAGAGACTGAGTGGCTGGAATCCTTGCAGCTACGGATGGAATCCCTGTGCTCTTGAGGAACAAGCTATAACAGAGCTGCTCTCAGTAAATGGCTAGATTTGAGGAAAACTTTTCTCCATTAAACTTGCTGAGCCAATAAGCAATTAGGGATCCTAATGACCCTCAAAGTCCTCTGTGTCTCTCTGAGCCGACACACTCTAGTGGATTTTCTTCCACCAGACGAGCATGCTTCTTTCTCAGCTGGGCCCAGACTGTGGTCATGAGCAGGTGCTGGTTTTATTGCCCTCTCCGGAGTCTGAGTCGCCATGACTGCTGTGTGCTTATCATAGTTAATGACACGTTTCCTGAGGGCATTTTAAAATTGGACTCCCATCTTTAGAAATCTGGTTGATATATGTAGCCAAATATACCCTGTTCCTGCTGTGTCTTCATATGGTGGAGACAGTGAGACAAAGATCAGAGTGCTTTTGCTCTAATGGAATCAACGTTTCAGACTGTCAAGGTCAACTGTTTTGGTCTTACCATATGCTATATTTCATATTTTGATAATTTCCTCCTGTGCCCCACTGCTTGGTGATGGGTTTGTAGTCATACAGCACCCATTTCATTAAAAATTGAACCCCATGTACCATGGTGGTTCTGTAAGGTTATTTTGCCTAATGACATAGTGGGCATGTTGGTAAAAAGACACAATATGTTGTTCAGATTCATGAAAACCAATGATGTATTTCTCAGAACTAAAGTGTATCCCCATCATCAATCCTCACATGTCTATGCTTATTTACTTTATCATTAGTAGCTAACGGCATATTAATTTCATCATTAGTTATTAAGCAGTCAATTTGTGGTCGGTTGATCCTCATTTCTAAGAATGCCTCATGAAATGCCACAAATGTTTGTCTCCTAAAACAGTTACCAATTCTTGTGCATATAAGTGTATGGTTTAGATAATAAAACTGTGGAAACACATTCATCTGCAAAATTAAGTTGGCATAACACTTGTCAGTTTCAAGAATATGTGTGATAAACCATAATTCCTGGTAGAAAATAAGACTTGAAAATTTCAGTAACATAACTGTTTATTGCATCAACTAAATTATTCATTGTAGCATCATATTTTCCCCCAACTTTATATTTTGAAAAATTTCAATCCTAATAGAAAATATGAAATAATACAGTAAGTTTTTGAGATCTACGAGACAGCGTGGTGACTTCCTTTAGTAGTATATGTGTCCAAGTGGCTAGGAGAGTAAATCTCAACTGTTCTAATCACAGACAAGGAAAAGTTTATGAGGCGATGAAATGCTAATTAACCTTAATCATTTTACATTGCACCTAAAAATCATACCACTTTTTACTCTACGTAAATTCTGTTTGTCAATTATAATTGAAAATAATAAAATTAATTTCCATCTAAAATGAGAATATGATAAATATTCAAATACATTTTGTGCCAGAGAGATTTCCCCATTTGTGTCTGTATATGTGTGAGCAAACATGACATTCAGATGTAAGCTACAGATAAAACTCCTTATCAGTAATCACTCCAGGTCCAGAATGTATTTCTTTTTTTTTAATTTTTTTTTCAATTTTATTCATTTGTTTATTTTTATGTGTATGAATGTACTGTCCGCATGCAGGTCCATGCACCCGTGTCATGCAATGCTGCGGAGGTCAGAAGAGGGTGTTGGACTCCCCTGGAACTAGAGTCAAAGAAGGCTCCCAGCAGCCATGTGGGTGCTGGGGACCGAACCCGAGTCCTCTGCAAGAGCAGTCGGCGCTCCCATCCACTAGGCCATCTCTCCAGCCCCCAGAATGTTCTCATTTGTGACCATCATCTCAAGAGACCAAGGCCTATTAGTAACTGGAGCATATTAGTAAATAATATACAGTTATTACCATTCTTTCCCCAACTTGCCTGACAACAAACTTTTTAGAATGTTTTCTATCTTTTAGATTAGATTCCTATTAAATACTTTTGAGGAGAATATCACACTGGTAGTAGTGTTTCATATCTGGAAGCACATGACAGCAGCTGTATAATTCCTGGTGAAATTCAGTATGAAAGATTGTTCTGGTGTCAGGTGTCACCTCATAAAATGTAGCATTTTCAATATAATTAATAAACAACTTTGTAATTAATAAGTAACATGTGGGTATTTTGTTTCTCTAGATAATGAAACAATACTAATGTAAATGCATTTAAGAAGTTTTAATTTGTGCAACTCTGAAGGTTTATGAAGAATTTTCTGATTTACCCTAGCCACTGTTAGTTGCAACCACTCTGAGGTTTCAAGTGTGAAAATTCTAGAGAATTCTTAGACCTTGTATTAACTGCTCACAGAAACCCTATGGATGTAAGGAATATTTCTTTTTTTTTTATTGGTGCTTTGTACATTTCATACATAATTTTCCAATTCAGATCAGGCATATTTCCCTTTCCCTTCCCCCCTACCCCCACCCCATGCCAGATCATGCATTTTGCCATAACTGTCCTGCATCTTTCTCTGTTTTTTTTTTTTCATTTTTTAGCTTTTTAGCTATAAGTGATGATCCATGAGTACAAGCATCTTTCATATGAAACCAATTTGCAGGCTCTTGTGCCCAAACCCCCACAGCCCCACCATCCAGTAGGGGGTGAGGGGTTGTATGTTCAATCAAGTTGATCAAATGAGTGTCCAGACTACATTGCTGTAGTTTCACCATTCACCCCAATCACAGCCCTTACATTCTACCATGCTCCCTCTTCCGCAGATTGTTCCCTAGGCTTAGGAAAGGGGCACAGGTGGATGAGAAGCAAAACAGTCCACTCTCTCTGGAGCTGTTGTCTTGGACTCTGGTCAATTCTGGCTGTTTCCTTTCATGGGCTGACAGTTTGTCCAGGAATAACCTTTCTATCCTACTAATGAAGCACAAGCAGTTAGATATATAGGTATTTAAAGAGAACTAATAGTTATAGTTGGTTACTTTGGTATAGACACATATGTTTGGATGATATGTTAATCCATGAATTACATTTTCTCCTGTTTAATATGACAGGGTCTTACTGTGGCTTATAACATCTCCTAACCTGTAGAAGCTGTAAGCTTGTGGCATCAGCCATGGGTTATTCCTCCAAGGAGAGAGCCAATAGCCAATTAGGTTTGGGATATACAGGCATATGGCTGCCTCTGCTGCACAATATTTCCAGGCAGGCGGGGTGTAACTGGTGCTGACGATGGAGTCTTGCTTGACTCAGGGAGACCCGTATTTGCTTTATTGGTTGAGTGGCCTTTGGTAACACTCTCTGGTATTCCAGAGGCCATCTGTACACTTGCATGTGTGGTCTCAATACATCTTTCCCATGTTAACGTCAGGTCTTCGGCAGCAGGTCCTTAAATCCTCTCTTCTTGCAGGTATCCCAGTTTAGAGGCAAGGATCCTTTACCTTTTGTGGGGCCTTGGATCCCCTGGCCAACATCTCTCTGGTCTCTCTGTAGCTCTAGCTGTACTGGAACTCACTATATAGACCAGGCTGGCCTCAAACTCACAGCCTCCCAAGTGCTACGATCAAAGGCACATGCAACCACCCCCAGCAAGAAATATTTCCTAATTTAAATTAGTAGCAAAATGTCTTGGAAATTTGAAAACATAAAGTTGATTATTATTCTTATTCTTATCCTTATTATTATTATTATTATTATTATTATTATTGTAATGAGGACTGAATCCAGGGACTCAGGGCTACTAAGCACACAGTCAACCATAGAAACATACCCTATCCCCTTAACAAAGTATGAGTAAATAAAACCACAATCTCCTTGCCCACATAACAGAGTCAGCCCTCAATATCCATGGGATTCAATCAAATGCAATTGAAAATATTTGGAAAAATTGTATCTATTTTTCCTTTTAATTGTTTTCTAAGTATAAAACTGACATTATCCTGGGTATTGTAAGCAATCCAGAGATGATTTAAAGACCATGGGGTGGTATGCTTCAGTTACATGCATATACTATGCTATTTTACACAAGAGACTTGAGTATTCAAGGATTTGGTGCCTGATAAGGAAGAAACCCCTTGCAGACACTGAAGGACAACTCTAGTTCCTAGATTTGATACTTAATAACACTGAATTCTGCAAACAGTGCTGGAGGTGCCAGCCTTGAGGACACAGAATGCCCACAGAAAATGTACTTTGCTCTTAGACATGGACATGCTTATTCCTGTCCCAAGAAGAGTATGTCTGAATAAATGGAAAGATGAAAAGCATCTTAGGAATAATGTTTTGTGTAGTGCCCAGCAAGGGAATACATGTCTTTTACCCCAGTTACTCAGGAGGCTGAGACAGGAGAATTGTGAGTTCAGGGCTAGTCTGGGCAACTTAGAGAGATACCATCTAAGAATAAAATGGCTGGGAGTGGTACTCAGTGGAAGAAGAGTTGCCTAGTATGCCCAAGGCACAACTGGGTGTTATCCTTAGTATGGCACTACCTAAATTCCAAGCAAATAAAATCCTTCGTGTATCTGGGGTAAATCATTATCTAGTCCACTTCTATAACACCTATAGGTAGAGAGTATTAGTCCAATATTACATCTGAAGGTTGGAGAAGCAAAATCCTAGTTGTATCTAAAGCTACTACAGCCACTGAGGAGGAGAAGAGGTATCTTAATGCTTGGCCTAAAAGTTCTGTTTTTTGAGTATTAATGAAGGTGAACTTTTTTTTCTTTTTTGTTAATTTTTTATTTATTTTTTATGTGTATGAATGTAGTGTCTGCATGTAGGTTTGTGCACCCATGTCCTGTAATGCCATGGAGGTCAGAAGAGGGCATCAGATTCCCCTGGAACTGGAGTTAAAGATGGTTGTCAGCCACCATGTGGGTGCTGGGGACCGAACCCGGGTCCACTGCAAGAGCAGTCAGTGCTCTTAACCGCTAGGCCATCTCTCCAGCCCCACTTTTTTTCTACCTTACATGATGCATTGAGTAAAATACAAGGTGAGGTCAGTTGAGCTTCCCTCTGCTTGGAAACAGTGGCAGCAATGGACTTTTCCTAATTCTAAGAATATCTATCCCGCCGGGCGTGGTGGCGCACGCCTTTAATCCTAGCACTCGGGAGGCAGAGGCAGGCGAATCTTTGTGAGTTCAAGGCCAGCCTGGTCTACAGAGTGAGTTCCAGGACAGCTGGGGCTACAGGGAGACCCTGTCTCGAAAAGACCAAAAAAAAAAAAAGAATATCTATCCTAGACAAGAAAGAGTAAATGAGAGAGAAATCAGATTAGCACTGAAGAGGGGAGAAAGGTGGAATTATGGATCCAGCCAAATGTATTTCATGAAGTTAGTTCTGCCGGGATGCTGGAAGTTTGGAGTCTTACTAATTCCATTTATGTGAAGAACCTAGGTTAGGGTCCTCCCTAACTTTCAGAGGCACAATAGTTATCTCAAAAGCCAGTCTGAAACCAGCAATAGAAATCAAACTAATTTCCCTTTGCAGCCTTAATTAAGCTTGTTTGAAAACTTGAATGTAGGAGAAAACTGAGGGTAGAAGTTAGCTTTGTGAGAGTGACTGAGAAAAGAGGAGAGGTGGGTACCACCTGCTCCTTATGTTTATTGACCTGGTCTAGGCCAGTCAGTGCAATAGAGGCAGAGCACTACAGGGCCATATCTAACTACTCCCTGAATCCATGGATCTACCTTCACAAGGGTCTCTTTTCAGTAATGTAGAGTTTTAGACAGTCTATGCTTTATCATAGAGTAAAATTAAAGCCCCAAATAGTATTTGCTGCCAATTCCTTATCTATCCATCTCACATGGTTTTCATATGCGTGTTTCTAATTCAAGTAACATTGGGTTCATGGCCATAAACTTCACATAAGCCCTATGCTGAATATTGAGGAGAAGCTAACCAGCTTGCTCAGCTTGGCACTGTCTGATAAGTGAGTGCAGCCTTTGATAACTAGGCTGGAACCTGCCGGCTCAGGCTGGGGAAGGTCTCTTTCTCTGGTGTCTGGCATGCTCTCTTTCCATCTGTAGCTCCTCCTGCCATGTCCATGCCTCTGGAGTGAGCTGGGCAATATCTAAGAAAGAACAGGCTTCTTTGGGGAAAGAGCCTGGAATTAGTAGCATTGTAAATGGACTGTGTTATGGCTATACTTTTAAAGATTTATTTTTTTCATTATGTGTATGTGTATGTGCCTGTGTGTATGTGCATGCATGTGCAGATGTCCTTAGAGGCCAGAAGAGGGCATCAGATCCACTGGAACTGGAGTTTAGGCCTTTGTGAACTGTTCAGTAAGGGTGCTAAGAACTGAAATCTGTTCCTCTGCAAGAGCAATTAGTGCTCTTTATCACAAAGCCATGTCTCCAGGCCCAGGGTCGGGTTTTGGAGATTTCTAGTAGCATACCAAAATCTGAGTAACATAAATCTCCCACAAAATTATGGGGCATTTTGACTCTTGATTTTTTTAATTACATTTTTAGAACTCAAATTATAAACTACAGATTTTAGATGTATCTATTATTGTTTAAATTAAATAGAATTATTTTGAGAACAGAAACCAAGTTGAGATTGGCCTTTTAAACATATTATTGTAGAGCTCATGTTTTGAGAAAGATAAGATTACTGGAGATTAAGAAAAAAAAATCCTTCCAAACTCATAGAGAAAAAGTTTATCCTGCTGTTCTCATGACTGCATATCCCATGTACAAGTTAAAAATAGATTTCCTTTAGCAAGATTATGTTCTGGAATATGTCTAAAACCACAAATGCATCTGTTTGTGAAAGCATGTCTTCTCAGGAGTCTTCAACATTCCAGTTCCAACCAATTTCATTTTTGCCTTTTTTGGGAAGAATTGCTCTTTAAACAGTGGAAACTAGCATTTTTACTGGTTACCTTCTACATAATAATGTTTAGAAAATTGATAGTTTCCTTTGGAAACTTAATGTGGACATGATTAATAGAAAAAAAATGAAATAGTTCCAGTAATTATATATGCCCAAATGGGACCATAACCTTAATATGGACCTTCAGAACTACCAACTGTTAACTGAGATGTGTACCAATTCTTCAGCAATTAGTAAAAGCTAATCCTGGGCCTTTAGTACTGAGCATTTACTGAATCACAAGAGTTAACAATTTAATCATGCATATAAGGGTTTTAAAACTTAATGTGTGTATCAATGCGTGTATCATTTACTTTTGTCATTGATATGATCAAACATCTGACAATTTACTTTGGCTCCCAGTTTCATTGTGAAGATGGCATGGCAGGGTTGATGGAATGACTGTGAGGAATACCTCACATCTCAGAGCCAAAAGCAGGGACCTAAGGCCAGAACCGTGACTGATTATAAGCCTCTATCCTGTCCTACCTTCTTATGTCTGCCACCTAGGTCCCAAATCCAAAAAGACTAATACCTTCTCAAAATCGTATCACCAGGTGTTGAACAAGTGTTTAAGCACATTAACCTGAGGGCAACATTACATATTTAAGTCTTAAGAGTGCATTAGTTACAAAAGGAGAACCCATAGTATGCTATGTTGTCTCTGTTGGAATTCAGCTAAGTCCAAGTAAGAACATAGGAGCAAGCCCTGGTTCAATGTTAGAGGGCCCAAGGACAGGAAGATCAATACACAGTGAGGGGGTGGGGAAGTCAACATTGTAAGAGAAAGGGAGAGAGAGAGAGAGAGAGAGAGAGAGAGAGAGAGAAGAGAGAGATTTTCACTGTCTTTCCATTTTCTTATCCTAACCAGGCCTCCTGGATTGGATGATGGCACCCATGCCAATGTGAACCCTCTTGCAATGTTCTTTATTCAGACTCTGGATTCACTGTTATTCTCTTCTGGAAACATTCTCTTGGACACACGTAAAAAGCATCTTTCACCAGCTCTCCAGCTACTACTAAGCCTAGTCATATTGCCCCATGAAATGAAGTGTCTCAAGTCCTTGTCTTGATAGCCTGGGGCATGTATTCCTTGAAGTCCTATTTAGTGTTAAAACCAATATCAAGGTCATCATCTCATTAACATCATACAAGTATCCTTTCACAACCCAAACAGCATAAATTTCTTCATAACAGAAGGAAGCAAAGTTCCATGTCCGAAATATTATCATGTAAAAGAATAATTATTGACATAAAGCCAATATTCATATAACCTGAGGAAACAGAGAAACAACATTAATTGCTTAATATATGTGGTGCTGGTTTGAGAGGGTATAGAATGTTTTGTATATGAGTCCTAGTTGGTAGATGTATGCATATACATATGTATTTGGAACAAACGAGGTTGCACAACAATCATGGTCTTTGTCTCCACAACTGTTTATATGGCTGTATGTAACATTCTTATTTCTTCCAGAACACATTCTGTATTTCCTTTGCCTACAGTAAATAACTCAGCTGCTCATCGTTCTGAACCTAGCAGAGAGACTGTCATTCCTAAACTTTTGGGCTGTTTGTACACCTTGCTGAGTTGAGCTGCTGTAGTTCCCAATGAATTGAAATATATACCATAATAATACTGAGAGATGCTCTAAGGAATCTTCTTAAACAATGAGTCATGAAACCATACGAGGTAATAGAACTGAATATAGGGGTTGCAAAAAAATTGGCAACAGTAAAATATTTCTGAATACACAATGATAAAAACTTAATTAAAAACCTCAGGTTGCCAATTCCTATAATATATGTGGTATGCATATGTGCATATTTTGGAGTGATGGATATTGGAAGGAATAACAACAACAACAAGAGAAAAGTCTGTGTCAAAGAACTGACTGAAATGGTGAACTTCTGCTGGAAAATAAACTTCTACATCGAGAATTTTGAGAGAAACTGAGAAAAAGATGAAAAACATGCTTGCACAATGCATGAGCTCTAGTGGTATGGAGACAAGGAGGGGGGCAGGGGTCTAGATTTGATTTGTAATGTAATTTGATTTGTATGAAATGCATGGAGCTTCAATAAAACATTGGCTTAAAAAATTTAAAAAAAACCCTCAGATGTTTCTGGCAGGGCTGCCTGAGGTGCATCACATGACTTCATGGAGACTTTGATCTCAGCACACAGTTGGTATACTTTGCAACACACATGCTATCATGCCATACAACACAAAGAAATGTAGACTGAAACATTCGACTCAGACATGAGACTAATGTATGTTAGTAATTGCAGTTTTTCCTGTAAATACAATGTTTTCTGATGTTATAGTAATAGAAATATGATGGTTTAGTTATGGAAAACAAGACAATATTTTCTAGCATTGTTCCTCAGTTGGCATTAAATTAAGATACCTTCAGATTATTTTATTGTTAGAATGTGTTATTAAAAACTTGCTATGTACATTGCTGATTTGAGTTACATAATGTCCTTAAATGAAATCTTGCTTGGTCTTAAGAAAGAATGTCCATCAATTTCCAAAATGGCACTAAACATAATTCTGCCATTTTGCACTTACTCTGTATTTTATGTACATTGATGCTTGTGGCATTGAATATTAAAAAAAAAATCAGCAAACACTAACAAACATTGAGAATTCTCTACACCCTAAAATACCAAGTTTTCAATCAAACATTAATTATTTATTCAAAAATAAACAAGCACATTTGTCTTATTAGCATGCAAATTTACTACTGTATTTTAAAAAGGTAAAATTGGGTTTGAGAAAAGACTCAGCAGTTAAGAGCACTGGCTACTCTCACAGAAGACCTGGTTTAAATTCTCAGCAGCCATGTGGTGGCTAACAACCATCTATAGCTACAGTTCCAGGGACTCCAACACCCTCTTCTGGCTTCCTCGGGCATTCCACACACAGGTGTGTTTAAATACATACAAGAAATATATTCATACACTAAAAAATAAAGCCTGGCATGGTGGTACATCCCTTTAATCCTAGCAATAAGGAGGCAGAGGCAAGCAGATCTTTGTGAGTTCAAGGCCAGCCTGGTGCTACAGAGTGAGTTCCAGGACAGCTGGGGCTACAGGGAGACACTATCTCGAAAAGACAAAAAAAAAAAAAAAGTTAGGCGTGGTGGCGCACGCCTTTAATCCTAGCACTTGGGAGGCAGAGGCAGGTGGATCTTTGTGAGTTCAAGGCCAGCCTGGTCTACAGAGTGACTTCCAGGACATCTGGGACTACAGGGAGACCCTGTCTCAAAAAAACAAAACAAAACAAAACAAAAAAATAAATAAAATAAATAAAAAAATAAAGTGGCAAAATTTTACATATAATAGATGTATTGGTTGGTTTTTAAATATTTATTGTTTTTTATGTTTATGTGTATGAGTATATTGCTTGTATGTAAGTGTACCTGTGTCATGCAATGCTTGCAGAGATCAGAAGAGAGCATCAGATTCTTGTGGAACTGGAGTTGGATGGCTCTCAACTGCCATGTAGGTGCTGGGAACCAAACCTGGGTGCTCTGTGAAAGCAGTCAAGGAAGAGATAAAGAAAGAAATAAAAGGATTCCTGGAACTGTATTACAATGATAATACAACACAACAAAACCTATGGGATACTTTAAAAGCAGCCCAAGAGGTAAGTTTATAGCCCTGGGTGCCTACATTAGAAAATCAGAAAGAGCACAAGTGAAAAATCTAACAATGCAGCTAAAAACACGTGAGAGACAACAAATGAACCCTAAATGCAACAGACAGGAAGAAATAACAAAAGTCAGAGCAGAAATCAATGAAATAGAAACAAAGAAAACAATATAAAAAAATCAATGAATCCAAAAGTTGGTTCTTTGAGACAATAAACAAGATAGACAGACCTCTAGATCAGTTAACCAAAAGAAAGAAGGAACAACACCAAATCAATAGAATCCATGATGAAAGGGGAAACACAAGAGACAATGAAAAGATCCAGAAAAATCATACAGGGATACTTCAAACGCCTATACTCTACTAAGTTTGAAAATCTAGAAGAAATGGATGAATATCTGAAATCCTGGGAATTACCAAAGCTCAACCAAGAAGAGATTGACAGCTTAAACAGATCCATAATTTATGAAGAAACTGAAGATGTAATAAGAAAACTCCTAACTAAAAAAAGCCCAGGCCCAGTCGGTTTCATGGCAGAATTCTATAAAACATTTCAAAAAGACCTACAACCATTATTACTCAAATATTTTAGAAGAATACAAAGAGGGAATTCTCCCAAATTCCTTCTATGAAGCCAGCCTCACTCTATTACCAAAACCAGGTA
The DNA here is from genome assembly GCA_009823505.1 of Rhizomys pruinosus. Classification (NCBI taxonomy): domain Eukaryota; kingdom Metazoa; phylum Chordata; class Mammalia; order Rodentia; family Spalacidae; genus Rhizomys; species Rhizomys pruinosus. The sequence continues at coordinate 57,273 of VZQC01000038.1, forward strand.
AAGATACAAACAAAAAGGAGAACTATATACCCATCTCATTAATGAACACAGATGTAAAAGTTCTCAACAAAATACTTGCAAATCCCATACAGACCCACATCAAGAAGCTCATCCATCATGATCGAGATGAATTCATACTAGAGATGCAGGTATGGTTCAACATATGAAAATCAATAAATATCATCAAGCATATAAATGGACTGAAAGACAAAAACCACACAATCATCTCAATTGACAAAGAAAAAGCCTTTGACAAAATCCAGCATCCCTTCAGGCTTAAAGTCCTAGAGGAAATTGGATTGGAGGGATCATTCTTCAATGTAATCAAAGCCATATACAGGAAATCCACAGCCAATATCATCCTAAATGGAGAATGACAGAAGCATTCCCTTTAAAGGTAGGAACTCAGCAAGGGTGCCCCCTGTAACCACTGCTCTTCAATATAGTGCTTGAAACATTTGCTAGGGCAATAAGGCAAGAAAGCAAAATTGAAGGAGTACTAATTGGAAAAAAGAAAGTCCAGCTATCCCTATTACTGATATGATAGTTTACCTATAAGATGCTAAAACTCCACCAGAAAACTTCTAGAATGATTAAGAGTTCAGTAAGTAATGGCAGGATAGCAAAATTAACCTAGAAAAATCTGATCCTTTCTTACACCAAAAATAAGCAACTGAAGAAGGAATGTCAAGAGACTTCCACTCACAACAGCCTCAAAAAACAATTAAATACCTAGAGCAAACTTAACCAAAGACACAAGACATACTCTACAATAAAAAATTTAAGTCCTGAATAAGGAAATTAAGAAACATCAGAAGGAAAAACCTCCCATGCTCATGGATTGGAAAATTAATATAGTAAAAATGTCAATTCTACCCAAACTCTTATATGATTTAATGCAATCCCATTAAAATCCTCAAGAGTTTCTTACAGCTTGGAAAAAAGAGTCCTTAATTTCATTGGGAAAAACAAAAGACCCTGAAATAGCCAAAGCAACCCTGATTGAAAAGACCAATAAGGGGGGATCTCGATACCAGACTTCAAACTATACCACAGGGCTATAGTCATTAAAATAGCTTGGTGGGATGGGGAGATGGCCTAGCAGTTAAAAGCGCCAACCACTCTTGCAGAGGAACCGTGTTCGATCCCCAGCAACCACATGGCGGCTGAGAACCATCTCTTACTCCAATTCCAGGAGAACTCCAGATCCAGGGGAATCCGATGCCCTCTTTTGATCTCTGAGGCATTGCACGACACAGGTGCACAAAACTACATGCAGACAGTACCTTCATACACATAAATTAAAAAAAAAAAAAAGCTTGGTACTGGCACAAAAAAGACCTGTTTTTGTGGAAAAATGGAACAAAACTGAAGAATCTAAAAAGCACATACAATTTCATACCCAAGAATACAAGGGCCAAGAAGACACAATGGAGGAAAGACAGCATCTTCAACAAATGTGTTGTGGAAAACTGGATCACCACTTGTAGGAGAATGAAATTAAACCCCTACCTCTCGCCCTGTACAAAAGTCAACTCCAGATGGATTAAAGACCTCAACATGAAACTCCAAACTCTGAAGGTATTAGAAGAAAAACTTGGCAGCAGCTACAAGACATAGGCTAGGAAAAAAAACTTCCTAAATCAGACAGCAGCTGTGCAAGAATTAAGGTCGACAATTGACAAAATGGGACCTCATTAAACTCAAAAGCTTCTGTACATCAAAAGAAAGTATCAAGGAAAGAGAAAACCCACAGAGTGGAGGGAAACCTTCACTGCAGATACATCTCAAATATGCATGTTTATCCAAAATATATAAACTACTCAAAAAAACAAAGAAGAAAGAAAACAAATGACCCACTCAATTAGATGAAGCAAAGAGCTCGAACAGAGCTTCACAAATTAGGAATTAGAGATGTGATGAAACATCTTAAGAAGTGTTTTCACTAATAATTAAGGAAATGCAAATTAAAACCACTTTAAGATATCATTTTTCTCCAATAAGCCTGGCTAGGATCATAAAAGACCAAAAAAAAAAAAAAAAAAGAAAAGAAAACAAATGATACCAGATGCTGGAGAGGTTGTGGGGAAAGGAAACACTCATCCACTGCTGTGGGAATGTAAACTAGGACAGCCACTATGGAAGCAGTGTGGAGAACCCTTGGAAGACTTGAATGAACTTTCCACTGACCCACCCATACCACTCCTGGCATGGATCCACAAGCTCTCCCTACCTCAGAGATACATGCACGGCATGTTGTTATTTCAGCTCTCTCTTCACAATAGCAAGGAGATGGAACAACCCAAGTCCCCTCAACTGACGAGTGGATAAAAGAAATTGTGTACATCTACACAATGGTACTATGCACGTAAAAAAAAAAAGATGACATCATGAAATTTTGCAGAAATTTGGAGCTAGAAGATATCAGCAATTGATAGTAACACAGTCCCAGGAAAACAAAATATGAATGGTTCCCTCATCTGTAGATGCTAGCACCAATTACCTAATTGTATGGCAAACTGAGCAAAGTCAATGTGATCTGAAAAAAAAAAAAAAAAAAGAATCTCAAATTTTAAAAAAAGAAAAAAAAAGTAGATCTTAAGAGTGACTCTATATAGCTGACTAGAACTAATGTGTTGATCTTGCACTGAGACATGTAGAGTACAGCTTCTCACATAGAACTTAACAAATATGGGGCTGGAGAGATGGCTAGCGGTTAAGAGCACGACGCCTCTTACAGAGACCCGGTTCGATCCCCAGCACCCACATGGCGTCTGAGAACCGTCTGAAACTCCATATCCAGGCAGAACTCCAAGTTCCAGGGAATCCGAGACCCTCTTCTGACCTCCCGCGACATTGCACGACACGGGTGCACAGACTTGCATGCAGACAAGACATTCATACACATACAGAAATAAATAAAAATTAATAATAAAAAAAACTTTTAAAAGAACTTAACAAATATGACAAGCACGAATGAAATCCAGTGAGAGAATTGAAGAAGTGGAATCTAAATCTGATTAAGATCTATTGTATAAATAGTAAACAAGTATTTTCAAAAGAAATATTAATTTTGTCCTGAGTAGCATAATAAAACTACTACGGTGCTTATTTTGTGTGCGTGTGTGTGTGTGCTTGGTGTGGTTTTGTGTTTGCTGTGTTGTTTATGTGTGTGGTAAATAGAGGATGTAAGTATAAAAGTACCAATCTCAATCACTGAACCTAAAAAAAAGTGTACAAATGTAGTATCCTAAGCCACATTTGATGTAGACAATGCATTGCAAAGATCTGAATTGATTCTTTAATATGGTACTGAGCATTTTGTCTCATATGATAATGAAACCTTAGAACAATGAGATTTTGAAAGCGTATTTTGATTTTTTTTTTCTCAGCATGTGATGTGTCATAACATTTTTCTTAGTGGGACACCATCACTCACTGCCACTCACAAACACAAAGCTGATGACTTACAAAGATGGAATACAGTTAGAATGACAAAATCATGATAAACCTGATTGAGAATATCATTCATTCTGACAGAGCTCACTGAGACTCTGAATCTGAAAGATGTGGGCTGTCTAAGTAAAAACTAAGATGTGATCTTTTCCTGGCAAAGTTAGATGAGTGCTTAAATAGCCTCAAGCAATGCTCTCGATAAACAAGGCAGAATATGTACTAGAAACAACAGACACTGGTCATATAAGCACAGAAAAAAGGAGGGCCTGTTAAGTTGCAGTGTGGAATACAGAACTGAGATGTTGAAACTTGGGGTCTAACAATATCCATCATAGAAACTTATCAGCAAATTGAATACACCAGTGCCCTCACTTATCTTCCATATTCTTCTTGGGACTGTCAGGGAGATATTATTAGACACCTGGCTGAAGACAAAGCACTTGTCTGATAGCATAAATTGAGGAGTTTAACTGTAAACAAAATTAAGACTGTTTTTCCTTACTGGTCTTTTATGAAGCTACATTCTATTTTACTGACCTTGCATATAGAGTCTGATGGAATCTTTCTCACAAGGCAACCTACTCACTGGTCTGTAGTTGGCAAATTCTTTATACATCTTCTTAATCAAAAACAAGTTTCCAGCTCGAGTCTAATGATAGTTTTAGGTCTATGTTACACTTTTTTCATAATCCTATAGGATAACCATTAACTCAAATAAATTTCCACAGTAATTCCTTTTTTGTTCAAGAATTAGAATTGAACCTAGGGTTTCACAAATGTTAAACAAGCACTCTACCACTGACTAATATTCCCAGAAAACCAAGGTAATTTATTTTCTTTTTTATTTTTTTATATTTATTTATTTATTTATTTATTTTTTTTTTTTGGTCTTTTCGAGACAGGGTCTCCCTGTAGCCCCAGCTGGCCTGGAACTCACTCTGTAGACCAGGCTGGCCTTGAACTCACAAAGATCCGCCTGCCTCTGCCTCCCAAGTGCTAGGATTAAAGACGTGCGCCACCACGCCCGGCTTTATTTATTATTTTTTATGTGTATGAGTGTACTGTCTGCATACAGGTTGGTGCACCCATGTCATCCAATGTTATGGAGATCAGAAGAGGGTGTCGGATTCCCTTGGAACTGGAGTTAAAGATGGTTCTTAGCCATCATGTGGGTGCTGGGAATCGAACCTGGGTCCTCTGCAAGAACAGTCAGCACTCTTAACCTCTGAGCCATCTCCCCAGCCTCAAAACTAAGGTAATTTCTGAATCAGCTAGTTACAATTGGAATTATCAGGCTTTAAAGTAAGCATACCGGTCCTTTATTGGGGACTTAGAACCAACATTTTGTTCATATAGAAAAATTTATTCTCTCCCAAGTCACAACAGATGTGACGGTTGGCACTGCTTTTCAAAGTTAGGGAAGTCAGGCTTGGAGGTCAGCTCTCAGACATTAACATACTTGTGACATAATATCGTGTATTCCTTCAAATACCCATGATGTTGGCCAGGGGAAACCGTATGCTGACCAATGATTTTCACTGTTAAAGTATTAGGGACCTATATTGACCTATACCATCATTAGCCTTCCCCTAATTGATATTCTTTTGGTTTCCTCCTAATACAGGAAAAAGTATAGTACTAAGGCTTCTAAAAGGGTTTTGAAGTACAATAAATGCATTTTTGCTAAATAACAACCAACTTGACTTAGGTACAAATACCTTCTTTGGGTAATGCTACCAATTATTACAAGCTGTTTAGGAAGCCACAATACATGAAAAGGAAAGAAAAGAAAATGATTTCTACATTAAAGTTGAGCCTGGATCCATCAGTCTTACCAGAAACTTCAGCTGTACCAGTTGAATATGCTTTAGAGAATGAAAGTTAAAAATCAATTGAGCTGAAAACTTTTTTTTAAGGATTTCTATATAACCCGCCCCTGGAAGTCCCAGCTTGGGCTCCAGACAAGTGCACGGACTCACTGAGGTGCAACTGCCTTAACCCTTGGGGAGCTGTGGTGCAGAGGACCTAACAGGCACAGCGTTACTGATTATAGTGTGTGCAGCCAACTTTGAGGTGCCAGAATCCAAGGAAACAAATAAACAGACAAATCCACATGCCAAAAGACACAAAGACAAAACAACATGGGAAAAGCTCATAATAAATCCACACTGAACTCTACCAACCCTAGAAGATGTCTACAACCAGATCTCTGAGGAAAGAAGCTAAGACACTGAATTTAGAACAACTGTAGACATATTCAAAGAAATTAGAGAACTAAGGGAAGAAAATGAAAAACTCAAGAAGGACCTAGAGGGAGATAATGACTAATGTTGGAAAGAACTAAAGGAAGAAAATGACAAACTCCGGAAGGAAGTGGAAATGCTGAAAAGATCCCAGGCTGAAATGAAAAAAGAAAATGACCAATGAACAAAGGAGCTACAAGATGAGAATGACAGGCTCCAGAGGGAAGTGGAAAACGTAAAGAAATCACAGGATGAAATGAAAGAGGATATTGAACATTCATCCAATCACCAGGAAAGGATGGGAAAAATCCTGAGAAGCAGAATGGAAGAAGCAGAAAAAAAGAATATTAGACCTGCAGGATAATACAGAGCAATTAGAAAGCTCAAGTAAAGATTATAAAAAATTTAAAAAAACCACAAGAGTGGAACAACCAGAAAATATGGGACACTATGAAAGGACCAAACCTCTGCATCATAGGGATAGAGGAAGGAGAAGAATCCCAAGACAACATTATTGACCAGATCTTCACTAGGATGATATAAGAAAATTTCCCCAAACTGAAAAAAGACAATCCTATACAAATACAAGAAGCACATAGAACACCAAATAGACAGGACCAGAAAAGAAACTCCCCATGCCATATAATTGTAAAAACACTAGATGCTCAAAACAAAGACAAAATACTGAAAGCCATAAAAGAAAAACAACAAGTTACATATAAGAGGAAATCCATCAGAATCACAGGTGACTTCTCAGTCCATACCATGAAAGCTAGAAGAACGTGGATCAAAGTATTACCTGTGCTAAATGACTTTAGATGCCAACCCAGCAAAAATGTCATGAATGGATGACAAAAATGTGGTATATCTACACAATGGACTACTACTCGGTAGTAAAGAAAGATGATATCATGAACTTTGCAGGTAAATGGGTGGAACTGGAAGGCATTATGCTAATTGAAGTAACACAATCCCAGAAAAACAAGCAGTGAATGGTTTCCCTCATTTGTGGATGCTAACACCAAATCCCCAGATGAAAGGCAAGCTGAACAAATATATTGTTTCTGTTTATCTGAAAGCAACTATGTTGTTATAATGTAAACCTCTTAACAGGCTCTAGAATCAATCCACCACTTACTTTCAGACTCTGAAATTACTGTATGAGTGGAAAGTATGTAAGCATATTTTAGACTAATATAAAATTAAAGGAGGAAAATGTGACTTCCAAAACATTAAAAAAAGACCGAGAGAAAGACGCAGGAAAGTTATGACAGAGTGCATGATCTGGGGTGGGGTGGGGGGAAAGGGAAGGGAACTATGTCTAAACTGAACCCAGAAATAATGTCTGAAATACACAAAACATCATTAAAAACATTATAAAAGTATAAAATATAAATATATAAATAATAAAAAGTTAAAAATTAGAAAGATTTTTGTATAACATTTTTAATAAATAATTTTTGGGTTTTTTTTCTTTTTTTAATTTATTATTTTTTATATGCATGAGTATACTCTCTTCATGTAGGTTGATGCACTCTTGTCATGCAATGCTGCTGAGGTCAGAAGAAGGAGTAAGATTCCCCTGAAACTGGAGTTAAAGATGGTTCTCAGCCTCCATGTGGGTGCTGGGAATCGAACCCAGGTCCTCTGCAAGAGCAGTTGGTGCTCTTAACCACTGAGCCATCTCTCCAGCCCCTAACTTTTATTATATAAATATGAGTGTACATAGCTAAATTCTCAAATAGAAAATGTAGCTAAAAGTTCTGTACTGAAACAAAGGATTTTGTAGGGGGTTTCCAGAACCTTGAAAGCTTTCAAGGGATCAGTGAAATTAAAACCTGGTTGTTTTGCTAATTAAAAACAATGTTTAGAGCCAGCCAGCCCAAATCGAAAGCACTCAGTGAGTTATTACCAATTTATAATAGAAAGAACATAGTCTCAGAAATAAATTTTTTCTGAGTTTAGCTTTCTGATAAAGGCATCATATTTTCTGATTTATTTTATGAGTCCTGGTACTTTTTATTACTATGTGAAAGACACTGATGTAAAGGACTAGCATTTCACTCAACATCATTAGTGCATGCAGTTAAGATGATGAATAAGCATCTTCTTTAGAAGTTCTGTGCTTTCCAGATGAATGATCAGGGCCTTCGGGACTCAGGCCGGATGAAAAGAGACACATTTGCAACAACCATGCTTAATAGAGTTAGAAATCTAGAAATGAAGATACAAAGATGAAAGGTAGACACATACTTCCAGAAGCATATTCACAGGGCACTGCTTTCAGAGTTCATAGCAAGAAGGTGACCACTTGTCAGGTCCCTGATGGTCTGAGAATCTCAGAAATGTGGTGCATTGAGTTCAGGTGACTCTGTATTTTGAGACCAAGAAAGATAATTATGCTTGTTTAGCCAAGGCTGTTCACATTTCTTTTATTTTTATTTTTATTTTTTTTGTGGGGGGGACAGGGTCTCCCTATAGCCCCAGCTGGCCTGAAACTCACTCTGTAGACCAGGTTGGCCTTGAACTCACAGAGATCCGCCTGCCTCTGCCCCCCCCAAGTGCTAGAATTGAGTTCACATTTCTTTAAACTAAGAATCTCTTTATATTAACCAGAAACACAGAGGACATGGCATATTCTTAGATGCTTTATCCTATGTGATGTCTGTCTGCGGTCTTTCTGGAAACTGAAGTGTTAAGTTAGGAATAAATATTACATTTCTTTAATTCCATCCAGTGACCTTAAAGAATGTTTTTTAACTTCCACATTATCTCAGAACTCAGTTGCATGCATAATAGCATTTAGACAATGCAAAGAAAGCAACATAGAATGAGAAAAACTATCTGACTTCAAAGATTACAATTTATAAAGAGAAAACGATATGGTTATTCAAGATTTAAAATAAAAAATAAACACGTTAAAAATAATAGAGGTTAGAGAGATGGCTCAGCAGTTAAGAGCATTAGCTGCTTTTGCAGAGGACCTGGGTTCAAATCCCAGCATCCATCCACATGGTTGTTAACAACTGTCCATAACTCCAGTTCCAGGGGCTCTGACGCTCTCTTCTGACCTCCTCAAGAATTGTACAGCATATGTGTGCCCACCTACATGGACATAATACACTCGTACACATAAAATTAAAAAAAAAATTTGAAAACTAATAATAAAATAACCAGAATCTAATGGACAAAACTCACAAATAAAAGTGAGCTGAGGATGTACACAAGCCTCTAATACAGTTTGTTTCTAACCAAATTTAAAGAATTAATTTGTTTTATGATCTTAAAAAAGTAATTTGGCTCCTTCATATCATTTTCTTCATCTAAAAATGGGAAATTGAACGAAACCTTATCTTCCTGCTCTGAAGTTTTTGATTTGACAGAATTTCCCACAGGGCAAAAAATAGCATTTGAAGGAGAATTTTCTTTTATCAAAACAAGTAGACAATTCTGTCACTTATATTCAGATCTCTAGAGATTGTTCCAGATGAAAAATTCCATATGGCAGTTGTGGAAAGTAATGTACTTGACAAACACCTCCCAGGGCGATTTGAGGGCAGGAAGGGGATGCTGTAACTCAAGCCACACACTGGAGTCAGATTAATCTTTCTGTAAGCTGGATCTGGCACAATAGACTCACTCTCGCTCACAATTTTCATTACTTTCTACCGCATCAAGATTTCCAGTCTCTCAGTCAATTGCCTTCAACTTGCATCCTGTGATTCCTTTCTTAATTACAAGTTATTGCAACGTAAAGGGGAGAAGTTTTGCAAGCTATTCTAGGCAACAAGGAAATATATGAAAAGACTCATGGATATTGTATTAGTCAGGGTTCTCTAAAGAAACAGAAGTAACAGGACGAATATAATAGCTATATACAATTTATTGATTTGCTCATGTGACAGAGTTCAAGGAGTCCAACAGTAGCTGCACCACACTGGAAAGGCTGAGAGAATCCAGGGAACTGCTCAGTCCACAAGGCTGGATGTCTCAGTAGTCCCAATCTAGTGCTGAAGGCCCGAATGGATTCCAGGAGATCTGCCGGTCTCAGTACACGCTGGGATCCGAAAGGTTGATCACAGCAGCAAGACAAACTCACCAGATGAGAGAGGCAAGCTGCAGGAGAAAAAGGGACCAGCTCCTTCTGCCAGCTTGGCCTCTTTTATAGTGCCTACCGGCAGAAGGTACGCCACATTGGGGGGGCATCCGGGTTGAGGTGGTCCAATCCAAACATCCCTGTTCTCTTATTTGTTCCTAGTTCCAGTCAAGTTGACACACAGGATTACCATCACAGATTATATCTGAAACTCAATACAGTAAGCATAGCTGCCATTGAAGAGTTCTCCATTAGGATGGGATGGCATAAAGTACATAGATAATGTGCATGTCTTTGTTAAATTTTCGAGATGTAGCTCTAATACTATAAAATACCCCACTTAATACTTTTTAACTCAGTAGTGCTTAGAATATCACAAGGTCATGCAACACTATCACTTTCTAATTTTGGAACATTTCCACCATTCCCTCCCCTCATAAAAAGCTCACACATTAGTTTATATACTACATTGTTTTCAAAACTTTTGATTATCAACTCAATTTGTTTTTCAATGTATACTTCTACTGAAATTTTTTGGATTTCAACAATACATCTGATCATATTTAGTTCTCCAAATATCTTACCCTACCCACCTACCCACCAGAATTTGTGCATTCTTCATATATGCAAGTCAAGTTTGTGTCCCAGATGTCTCTTGTGTGAATTATCCACTGAGCCTGATCAGTTCAGCAAGGTAATTCTCTTAAAGAAGATCAACTCTCCCTGCAGCGATCAACTGTCCTTAGTTTCTTACATAGATTGGGCATCTCTTCCCCATTGTCCCTGTTCTATGCTTGTTTTTCTTTGACTGAGTTCACATGGGTCTCGTGCATGCTGTACCATTGATTTATTTCAGTTAAGTTCTCAGGACCTGTAAATTGTTTCCTATGTCACCACCACCCTGGCTCTTACAATATTTCTGCCTCTCTTCTGCATGGTCCCGACTTGGGTGGATAGTTTAATATAGGAGTACTTTCCAGGGACACACACTCTGATTCTTATTCTCGCACTTTGGTAAGTTTGGCCTCCTGTGTTCATCATTTCTGTAGCACATGGAAGCTCAACCCACTGTTATAGTTCAGTCAAATGTATTCTTCATGCCAGGCATGTGGGTCTTCCCACACTCTGGAGCAGAAGCAAGGCAGATATCTGGGACTCCAACCTGGTTACCTAGCACGTTCAAGGCCAGATGGGCGGCGCGGGGTCCTGTCTTCAAAATAAATAAATATAATAAATAAATAATAATAATAATAAATAAATAAATAAATTGGTACACACGAAAATTGCATCTATCTCTTATTCATTCTTTAGGTTTTAAGTAGATCATTTAATCCATATATATTCAAGGTGATTTATGATGAGATAGTAGTTAATCCTTGTTACACAGGCATCTTTTACTTTCCTTTTTCTTCAATTCTTCACTAATTGTCACAGAATTGTCTTTCTGCATGTTCCATCAACACATATTTACTGCAGGTGTATTTCTCTTTTAAATCAGATAGGAAACTTGAGATACAAACCACAAACTGACTCTGTCTTTTCATTTATTGCGGAGTTGGCTTCAGTGTACTTCTTCGTGTGTATTCATATGCTGCCAGTATTTTTTTTTTCAGACAAAGGAAGTGATCCTTTTAGTGTTCTCATAGGGTGATATGCTTGAGCAAACTCCCTGCTCTTTTTCAGCTTTGTTTCACCTTTGTTTTCACAGGAGAGCTGTTTAGTCTTTTTCTGTTGCTGTGCTAAACCACGATGACCAAGGGAACTTATAAAAGGAAGAGTTTATTGTGAGCTTATGATTGATGGTCCAGGGAATCAGAGTCCAGGTGTGTGGGAAGCATGGTGGCGGGGCTGGAGCAGCAAGTGAGGGTCACATCTCACACAATGGCACCGACGAGAGAGGAGGGAGAGGAGAGAAGAGGAGAGAGAGCGATGGAGAGAGAAGAGTAGAGAAGACTGGGACCACAAGCGCTTTTACACTCTATCTAAGCCCACCCTCAATGACATACGTCCCCAGCACAAGCCACACCTTCTAAGACCTCCAAGAACAGTGCCACCAACTGTGAGCACAAAAAAGTCTAACACTTAAAAGCCTATGGGGGTACACTATCATTCAAACCATCACATTCCACTCCCTGGCCCCCATAGGCTCCTGACCATATAAAATGCAAAATGCATTTAGTCCAACCTTAAAAGTCCCCATAGTCTTTACCAGTCTCAATTCTATTCAAAAGTCTACCATCCAAAATCTCTTCTGAGACACAGGCCAATCTCTTAACTGTAAGCTCCTGTAAAATCAAAAGGCAAATTACACACTCCCAACGTACAGTGGAACTGAATACACATTCCCATTCCAAAAGGGAGGAATAGAGGCATAGTGAGGAAATACTGGACCAAAACAAGACCAAAAACAATCAGGGCAAACACCAAGTCCAGTAGCTCCATGTGCAACTTCTGGGACTTTATTTCCAAAGGGCTTAGATGGCTTAGCTCTTCCAGCTTTGCTTGCACCATACATCGCTTTCTTAGACTGGTACCACTCCCTGTACGCAGCTCTCCTTGGCAAATATCCCACAGTTCTGGCATCTTGAAAGTCTTCTTGGGGTCTCCGCTGCCAACCAGACTTCACATTCACAGCTTCATGCAATGGCCTATCAGGGCCTTCTTTATGCAGGAACTCTCCTGCTGCACTCTGCCTGATCTTGGCAGCTCTCTGAAACTGTGGAGGAAGAACTGAAGACCTCTTCACTCTTGCAAACTTCATGGCTCTAAATCCAGCACCACGTGAATTAAACTGCCAAGTTTGGCTGCAAGTTTGGGATGAACTCTGGCCTATTTCAACCACATTTGCAACTTTTCTCTGCCCTGAGCTTGTTGGAGCAGAAAAACCTTTCAGTATTTTCCTTTCCCAAAAGTTGGAGGATTAGTTGGGTGTGGTCTTGCCCTGAAGTTACTATTTCTGTTGTTTACTTGTAAATAGGTAGGCTTCTCCTTAATCACTTTAGTCTCCTTATCAAAAGGAACATCTCCTTCACATGCCTTGGCCCCACTTTTAATCTTCCTCTTTCGGTTTTCAGATCCAAACTGTACATTCTGCATTTCTTTCTGCCCCATCTGCTCTTCTTCACTGTAGATCTGCAAAATATTCACCATCAATATCCACACCACCATTTCTACATTAGGCTGTCTTGAAATAACCAAAGACATTACTCCATTGCTTTTCAACTTAGCGTCAGGCAAGCATTTGGGCTGTGGGAAAACTGCTGCCAAACTCTTTATCAAAGTATCCCAGTTGCTGCCTAAGTCTTTATTTTCCTCTGGAACTACATGTTTTGCAGCAATGCTTTCTTACAGGCTTCTACTCGAATGGCCCCTTAAGCTCTGCTTACAGTAGTCAACAGGTTTTCTAGCTCAAAGTTCCAAAGTCTAACACATTTCTCCAAACATCCACATGGTCAGGTTCTTCACAGCCAACAGCCCACTCTTTGGTACCAAATAACTGTACTAGTCACTTTTCTGTTGCTGTGATAAAACCACCATGAGCAAGGGTGCTTATAAAAGGAAGAGTTTATTTGAGCTTACGACTGATGGTTCCAGGGAATCAGAGTCCATTGTGGTGGGAAGCATGGTGGCCGGGACTGGAGCAGCAAGCCGAGGGTCACATCTTGCAATGAGTACAGGAAGGAGAGAGAGTGTGAGAGAGAGAGAGAGAGAGAGAGAGAGAGAGAGAGACTGACTGGAGATGACAAGGCTTGTTAAACTCACTAAGCCCACCCCCAATGACATAATTCCTCCAGCACAGCCACACCTTCTAAGACCTCCAAGAACAGTGCCACCAACTAGAGACAAAATGTCTGAATACTTCAGGCCTATGGAGGACACTATCATTTAAACTACCACAATAGCTTTGCTGTATGTAGAATTCTTGTGATAGTATTTAAGATATGTTTTTTCTACAGTTCTTTCAATAAATCACTTCATGCCTTCTGTCCTTTATGATTCTGTCATTTCAATAGACATTACTGTCAGAATAAAAATTTGTAGATTTTTAGTTTTGATTCTCTCTTGTGTTCTTGACTCTTTTTTCCTACTACTGAATTCATCATTTGAGACCTGAATTAAAAATAAATTTTTCAGGTTTTGAAATGTCAGACCAGAAGCATGTATCCAAATCAATGTGAGCCTGGTAGAAATTCTAGAAATATTTTCTTAATCACCATCAAAAACTTTCAGTCTCTACCCATCTATGTAGGGGATTTTGGACTATGGTTGGGCTTTCTCATGGAGTGAGGCTGGACTCTCCTCTTAAATCATTTCTCCTCCAGACCTGCTTCTGGCTCTGTCATCCCCAGTATCTCCTGCCTCTTCCTGGACAATATGCCCAAATGTTCAGTTCTCTTCATCTGGTATGGACATCACTTCTAGAATTTCTGCCACACAATACAAAATGTTCACAGCAACAAAATAACTTTTTCTTTAACAAGTTACTATGAATTTTTCAGGTAATTGTGAATTTAATATTGTTATCTCTAGTATAGAACTGTCTTCTGGATGTCATGCTATGGAAGAAGCCTTCCTATGAAGCTTGTTTGCACCTGCTTGCTTAGGATATTTACAAGCAAACCTGCTCCACAAGAAAGGAGGGTTGGGCAGAGTTAGTCATGCCTCTCAACCAACCAGTTGCCCTGAGTTACCCTTGGGGGAGGGACTAAATGTAGAAGTGGAGGAAGCCGGAGAGAGTCAGGCACTCTCTCCATTTTGCAGGGCTGCTGGCGACTCGGGGTCCATGCCTGGATGAAGACTGCTGTGTGGCCTTGAGGGGGGACATTTGTATAAGTAACCCTTCACCAATTGTTCTGTTAGTAAGCCCAATAAAATCCCTGATCTGGTAAAATTGTGCCTCATTTTGTGTTAGGGACTCATGCCTCTTGGAAGGAATGTTAGCAACAATTGGCATAGTTGAGCAGGATACAAAGCTGAGACTGAGTTTGGGAAGAGCAATTATGTCTTTGATATAAGGAAAGAGACCAGCAACCAAAAGGAAGCTGGGTAAGAGGAGAGTGTGGACATAGGTCTAGTGGGGGTAGCAATAGTGGAATGGATAGTGCAGAGGATAGTGAGATGTGTAATTAAGGTGAAGCCACCTAGGTGGATGATGTTGGTGGGGGAAATCCCAGGATGGCCAACCTCTTGTAGGCAATATGGAGTGGTGCACCTGCTTAGATGGTGGAGCCTACTACATGTGTATGGAGATGGTTTGAGGATGGTAGATGGTCCAGAGCAAACCTTGCAAGCCCTGGGAGTAGGACACCAAGGACAGAATTATCAAAAAGCAGCTACAGAGGCAGTCTGGCCAATTCTTTGTGTAATAAGAGATCTGCTCCTGGTGGAGGCAGTAGCACAGAGGGAGACTAAATCCACAAAAGAGGAATTGGTCTGAGAAAGAAATAAGAGGTGGGCCTCTTTGGTATTGGCCTCTGACCTTCTCAGTAAATTGCTTAAAAGAAGAAAGTGATAGAGGTGTTAGCCTGCCATTTTTTACTGCTAGGAGGCCAGAAAGGGAAGAAAGCCCAGATTAGATAAATATTACAAGGATCATCCCCAAAATCTGGGTCCCCTGGGAAAAGGCAGATAGTCATGTGGAAAGGAGCAAGCAACCTAGAAAAAGCTAAAGATGGCCCTCGGGTTTGACCTTCAATATAAAGAAAGGAAAAATCCATCTTTCAGCATGGTGATTATTCAGCAGTCAGAATAATCAGCACTGGAGCTGTTGGAACTAGGGAAGACTTTCATACAAGCAATGAAGGAGCACCTCTTCACCTGGTTTGTGAGGATGTGAGACATGGGAGTAGAAATATTCGTTTAAGTGCTGCAGAAGCATTAAAGCTGAGCAATATAACCACCCATCTCTCCTTGAGACACAGACTGCATAACCTGAGGTAGCACGGGGGGGGGGTCATTCCCTGATAGCCTGGCTTGTATGAGCCATAGAGATACTTGGTCTTCACCAGTAAAGGTTTCCATGGATATCGGGGGCTGGAGGACAATAGAGGAGGGATAGGTACCACTGAGAGAATTAAATATGAGGAATTCAACATATGGTGCTCAGTTTACTGGAGCAGGTAGGACTGTGTTCAGAGATTTAAAGGATAACTTGATTGAGCAAGGACCTTGAGATTACTATGGAGCTCTAGTAGCTGTGCTGAGTCCCTTAGTGGGGCAATATCTTTATAAAGTAAGAGAGGCTTTGACAGATCTACATGACTTAGATCAGCATGTAAAGTATGTCTGCAAAAGAGTAGAACAACACAGAAGAGATATAAAAAAAGCAAAAGCAGATAAAAAGGTCTATTTGGGTTACTTGAAGGCAAATGTGGAAAGATTTCTGTTGAGCCCAATTTCCTAAAGACAAATTAACAAAAGGCTAAATTATGTGCTAAAGACTTTCTGTAAAGCTTTAAAGTCTGAAGAACAGTTCACAAAATGCATACAGAAGATAAAAGACTGACCCAGGGTAGATAATGATCCCCGCAGATTAAACAGGATACACTTTTCTCCTGAGAAAGGTTGTGCTAAGCATGGAGGCAGTTTGCCCAATCTGGCCTCCCCCAGAAGTTAGATGTGGTCAATGAAGGTACAATGGGTGTGGCTACAACCAGGAGTCAGGCCCAACACCTGCCTAACCCAGGGAACAAACAATTGCATCAGGGGCAAAAGGGCCCTATTCCCCCTTGGCCCTGTGTAGGGCCAGGCAGCTTATACCAGTCCTGATGAATTTATCAAGGATAAATAAATGCAGGGAAGCTCCATGTAAAAACCTCAGAATACCAAATGACTCCAAGAAAATGACTAAAGATAGTAAAGAGATAAGTAAATAGATGCTTCCTATCCATGCTATTGCACCCAGCATGGATCTGTTAAGGAAACAATTGATACACATGGATAATACATCTCCATGTTGAGTTAGACTTTATGTTTGATTTAATCTATATTATTAACTTCTGAGTGTTTTACAGATGTGAAATCCATTTGAGAACTTTCAAGTACACCTGAAGAAACAAGACAGAAAATAAATTCACACAGGGTACAAGGGCTATGTACAGCTGTGAAATTCTTGAAAGCTTTATGATCAGGTAAGGCACAAGTGATATCCACCAGGATGGCTGGAAAAAGCATACAATAGCCTGGGCCTGAAGATGCCAAAGAGTAAACAGATCATTTTTTTTTTTCTGAGTCTTTCCAGAGGTTTTTTTTTTCAGTTCTTTTGTTGTTGTTCTCTCCAACTTGTATTGCTACAGTATTTATACTTATACATAGTTATATATATA
>VZQC01000038.1:81658-116172 GCA_009823505.1 Rhizomys pruinosus
GACTCGGAGACCAAAAGGCTTGTTAAAAATCACTAAAGCCACACCTTCTAAGACCTCCAAGAACAGTGCCACCAACTGGAGACAAAATGTCTGAACACTTAAAGCCTATGGGGGACACTATCATTCAAACCATCACATTCCACTCCCTGGCCCCCATAGGCTCCTGACCATATAAAATGCAAAATGCATTTAGTCCAACCTTAAAAGTCCCCATAGTCTTTACCAGTCTCAATTCTATTCAAAAGTCTACCATCCAAAATCTCTTCTGAGACACAGGCCAATCTCTTAACTGTAAGCTCCTGTAAAATCAAAAGGCAAATTACAAACTCCCAACGTACAGTGGAACTGAATACACATTCCCATTCCAAAAGGGAGGAATAGAGGCATAGTGAGGAAATACTGGACCAAAACAAGACCAAAAACCATCAGGGCAAACACCAAGTCCAGTAGCTCCATGTGCAACTTCTGGGACTTTATTTCCAAAGGGCTTAGATGGCTTAGCTCTTCCAGCTTTGCTTGCACCATACATCGCTTTCTTAGACTGGTACCACTCCCTGTACGCAGCTCTCCTTGGCAAATATCCCACAGTTCTGGCATCTTGAAAGTCTTCTTGGGGTCTCCGCTGCCAACCAGACTTCACATTCACAGCTTCATGCAATGGCCTATCAGGGCCTTCTTTATGCAGGAACGCTCCTGCTGCACTCTGCCTGATCTTGGCAGCTCTCTGAAACTGTGGAGGAAGAACTGAAGACCTCTTCACTCTTGCAAACTTCATGGCTCTAAAACCAGCACCACGTGAATTAAACTGCCAAGTTTGGCTGCAAGTTTGGGATGAACTCTGGCCTATTTCAACCACATTTGCAACTTTTCTCTGCCCTGAGCTTGTTGGAGCAGAAAAACCTTTCAGTATTTTCCTTTCCCAAAAGTTGGAGGATTAGTTGGGTGTGGTCTTGCCCTGAAGGTACTATTTCTGTTGTTTACTTGTAAATAGGTAGGCTTCTCCTTAATCACTTTAGTCTCCTTATCAAAAGGAACATCTCCTTCACATGCCTTGGCCCCACTTTTAATCTTCCTCGTTCGGTTTTCAGATCCAAACTGTACATTCTGCATTTCTTTCTGCCCCATCTGCTCTTCTTCACTGTAGATCTGCAAAATATTCACCATCAATATCCACACCACCATTTCTACATTAGGCTGTCTTGAAATAACCAAAGACATTACTCCATTGCTTTTCAACTTAGCGTCAGGCAAGCATTTGGGCTGTGGGAAAACTGCTGCCAAACTCTTTATCAAAGTATCCCAGTTGCTGCCTAAGTCTTTATTTTCCTCTGGAACTACATGTTTTGCAGCAATGCTTTCTTACAGGCTTCTACTCGAATGGCCCCTTAAGCTCTGCTTACAGTAGTCAACAGGTTTTCTAGCTCAAAGTTCCAAAGTCTAACACATTTCTCCAAACATCCACATGGTCAGGTTCTTCACAGCCAACAGCCCACTCTTTGGTACCAAATAACTGTACTAGTCACTTTTCTGTTGCTGTGATAAAACCACCATGAGCAAGGGTGCTTATAAAAGGAAGAGTTTATTTGAGCTTACGACTGATGGTTCCAGGGAATCAGAGTCCATTGTGGTGGGAAGCATGGTGGCCGGGACTGGAGCAGCAAGCCGAGGGTCACATCTTGCAATGAGTACAGGAAGGAGAGAGAGTGTGAGAGAGAGAGAGAGAGAGAGAGAGAGAGAGAGAGACTGACTGGAGATGACAAGGCTTGTTAAACTCACTAAGCCCACCCCCAATGACATAATTCCTCCAGCACAGCCACACCTTCTAAGACCTCCAAGAACAGTGCCACCAACTAGAGACAAAATTTCTGAATACTTCAGGCCTATGGAGGACACTATCATTTAAACTACCACAATAGCTTTGCTGTATGTAGAATTCTTGTGATAGTATTTAAGATATGTTTTTTCTACAGTTCTTTCAATAAATCACTTCATGCCTTCTGTCCTTTATGATTCTGTCATTTCAATAGACATTACTGTCAGAATAAAAATTTGTAGATTTTTAGTTTTGATTCTCTCTTGTGTTCTTGACTCTTTTTTCCTACTACTGAATTCATCATTTGAGACCTGAATTAAAAATAAATTTTTCAGGTTTTGAAATGTCAGACCAGAAGCATGTATCCAAATCAATGTGAGCCTGGTAGAAATTCTAGAAATATTTTCTTAATCACCATCAAAAACTTTCAGTCTCTACCCATCTATGTAGGGGATTTTGGACTATGGTTGGGCTTTCTCATGGAGTGAGGCTGGACTCTCCTCTTAATCATTTCTCCTCCAGACCTGCTTCTGGCTCTGTCATCCCCAGTATCTCCTGCCTCTTCCTGGACAATATGCCCAAATGTTCAGTTCTCTTCATCTGGTATGGACATCACTTCTAGAATTTCTGCCACACAATACAAAATGTTCACAGCAACAAAATAACTTTTTCTTTAATAAGTTACTATGAATTTTTCAGGTAATTGTGAATTTAATATTGTTATCTCTAGTATAGAACTGTCTTCTGGATGTCACGCTATGGAAGAAGCCTTCCTATGAAGCTTGTTTGCACCTGCTTGCTTAGGATATTTACAAGCAAACCTGCTCCACAAGAAAGGAGGGTTGGGCAGAGTTAGTCATGCCTCTCAACCAACCAGTTGCCCTGAGTTACCCTTGGGGGAGGGACTAAATGTAGAAGTGGAGGAAGCCGGAGAGAGTCAGGCACTCTCTCCGTTTTGCATGGCTGCTGGCGACTCTGGGTCCATGCCTGGATGAAGACTGCTGTGTGGCCTTGAGGGGGGACATTTGTATAAGTAACCCTTCACCAATTGTTCTGTTAGTAAGCCCAATAAAATCCCTGATCTGGTAAAATTGTGCCTCATTTTGTGTTAGGGACTCATGCCTCTTGGAAGGAATGTTAGCAACAATTGGCATAGTTGAGCTGGATACAAAGCTGAGACTGAGTTTGGGAAGAGCAATTATGTCTTTGATATAAGGAAAGAGACCAGCAACCAAAAGGAAGCTGGGTAAGAGGAGAGTGTGGACATAGGTCTAGTGGGGGTAGCATTAGTGGAATGGATAGTGCAGAGGATAGTGAGATGTGTAATTAAGGTGAAGCCACCTAGGTGGATGATGTTGGTGGGGGAAATCCCAGGATGGCCAACCTCTTGTAGGCAATATGGAGTGGTACACCTGCTTAGATGGTGGAGCCTACTACATGTGTATGGAGATGGTTTGAGGATGGTAGATGGTCCAGAGCAAACCTTGCAAGCCCTGGGAGTAGGACACCAAGGACAGAATTATCAAAAAGCAGCTACAGAGGCAGTCTGGCCAATTCTTTGTGTAATAAGAGATCTGCTCCTGGTGGAGGCAGTAGCACAGAGGGAGACTAAATCCACAAAAGAGGAATTGGTCTGAGAAAGAAATAAGATGTGGGCCTCTTTGGTATTGGCCTCTGACCTTCTCAGTAAATTGCTTAAAAGAAGAAAGTGATAGAGGTGTTAGCCTGCCATTTTTTACTGCTAGGAGGCCAGAAAGGGAAGAAAGCCCAGATTAGATAAATATTACAAGGATCATCCCCAAAATCTGGGTCCCCTGGGAAAAGGCAGATAGTCATGTGGAAAGGAGCAAGCAACCTAGAAAAAGCTAAAGATGGCCCTCGGGTTTGACCTTCAATATAAAGAAAGGAAAAATCCATCTTTCAGCATGGTGATTATTCAGCAGTCAGAATAATCAGCACTGGAGCTGTTGGAACTAGGGAAGACTTTCATACAAGCAATGAAGGAGCACCTCTTCACCTGGTTTGTGAGGATGTGAGACATGGGAGTAGAAATATTCGTTTAAGTGCTGCAGAAGCATTAAAGCTGAGCAATATAACCACCCATCTCTCCTTGAGACACAGACTGCATAACCTGAGGTAGCACGGGGGGGGGGTCATTCCCTGATAGCCTGGCTTGTATGAGCCATAGAGATACTTGGTCTTCACCAGTAAAGGTTTCCATGGATATCGGGGGCTGGAGGACAATAGAGGAGGGATAGGTACCACTGAGAGAATTAAATATGAGGAATTCAACATATGGTGCTCAGTTTACTGGAGCAGGTAGGACTGTGTTCAGAGATTTAAAGGATAACTTGATTGAGCAAGGACCTTGAGATTACTATGGAGCTCTAGTAGCTGTGCTGAGTCCCTTAGTGGGGCAATATCTTTATAAAGTAAGAGAGGCTTTGACAGATCTACATGACTTAGATCAGCATGTAAAGTATGTCTGCAAAAGAGTAGAACAACACAGAAGAGATATAAAAAAAGCAAAAGCAGATAAAAAGGTCTATTTGGGTTACTTGAAGGCAAATGTGGAAAGATTTCTGTTGAGCCCAATTTCCTAAAGACAAATTAACAAAAGGCTAAATTATGTGCTAAAGACTTTCTGTAAAGCTTTAAAGTCTGAAGAACAGTTCACAAAATGCATACAGAAGGTAAAAGACTGACCCAGGGTAGATAATGATCCCCGCAGATTAAACAGGATACACTTTTCTCCTGAGAAAGGTTGTGCTAAGCATGGAGGCAGTTTGCCCAACCTGGCCTCCCCCAGAAGTTAGATGTGGTCAATGAAGGTACAATGGGTGTGGCTACAACCAGGAGTCAGGCCCAACACCTGCCTAACCCAGGGAACCAACAATTGCATCAGGGGCAAAAGGGCCCTATTCCCCCTTGGCCCTGTGTAGGGCCAGGCAGCTTATACCAGTCCTGATGAATTTATCAAGGATAAATAAATGCAGGGAAGCTCCATGTAAAAACCTCAGAATACCAAATGACTCCAAGAAAATGACTAAAGATAGTAAAGAGATAAGTAAATAGATGCTTCCTATCCATGCTATTGCACCCAGCATGGATCTGTTAAGGAAACAATTGATACACATGGATAATACATCTCCATGTCGAGTTAGACTTTATGTTTGATTTAATCTATATTATTAACTTCTGAGTGTTTTACAGATGTGAAATCCATTTGAGAACTTTCAAGTACACCTGAAGAAACAAGACAGAAAATAAATTCACACAGGGTACAAGGGCTATGTACAGCTGTGAAATTCTTGAAAGTTTTATGGTAGGTAAGGCACAAGTGATATCCACCAGGATGGCTGGAAAAAGCATACAATAGCCTGGGCCTGAAGATGCCAAAGAGTAAACAGATCATTTTTTTTTTTCTGAGTCTTTCCAGAGTTTTTTTTTTCAGTTCTTTTGTGTTGTTCTCTCCAACTTGTATTGCTACATATTTATATTATACATAGTTATATATATATATAATATATATTATATATATATAACTATAATATATATATTATATTAATATATATAATATATATATATTATATTAAATATATAATATATATATTATATATATATATAATATATATGATATGATATACATATAGTAGATATATGTATGTAATATATATATATATAAATATATAATAATATTAATATATATTATATATATATATATTACATACATATATCACTTGAATTGGAAGACCTTTTTTCCTAAAAGATGTCATGTTTTCCTTAAGGAAGTGCTCGAAATTTCCTCATTGGCCATCCCAAATAACTATCAATCCTGCACTTTTGCCCTACATTGTGGTCTTTCCCTCCCATGGTCCCCAAATGAAGTCCAGTAAGCACACATCCTATCTTGATCCCCCTGCACCGGTCTCCATGATACAGCCCAGGTAGTCCAACAATGGTAGTCTATATTCTGATAAGGCTGAAATCCCCTTAGCTGTTCAGTCCACAAGCTGGGTATCTCAGTAGTCCCCACCTGGCATTGAAGGGTTGGAGGATTCTTGGAGAGAAATGAGACTTCAGTCTATATTGGAAGGTTAAAAAGCTGTGTCTCGTGTCTTTGAGGAGTGCCAAAAGTGGTGGCTGCCACAGGGTAGATGCACTTGCCAGTAAGAATTGAAGACATGCCAAACAACAGTACTCTCTCTTTTTTCTTTTTGTCTTTTTACTAATATCTCAAGTTTTATGTCTGCAGTACAGTTTCTCTGATCTTACTGATTACTTTTGGTTGTAGTTTCCTTTTGGATGCTTAAGGCCACATGGTTAGCCCAGATTAATCAAGGTTTTTGTTTTCTCAAGGTCAGTTGAGAATCTGGTCCTCAGGGGTCCCTCTGTTTTGAATCTTATAAAAAATGAGAGACTCCCAAAAGTTGTACAATTGTTAAGTGAAAACTCCATTTTCAGGGGTAAGTTTCCCCCCTATTAACAGTTGGCAAGGGAAGTTTCTGAAAGTTCCCAAAATTACAAAGGCTATTGCCACTAATGCTGGTTGCACAACATAGGTATTGAGTAAGTACCTATTACTAAAAATGTGTCATGATGTGAGTGCAGGAAGGAGAAATCAACCTAGGACCAAACTGGAAACTCCTTGCCACTGGATAGCTGGCCTTCATTGTACCAGAGCATGCTATGCAGATTACTTAGGGGATAATCATCCCAAAAGTTCTGTTTAATAATGGACCTCGCATGCTGCACTAACTACATGCCAAGCAACATGTGCATGCTGGTACAATAGTGGTGTGACTAGTATATGTACAACTGACAAACATCCAATTGGATTTAAGGCCTGCTCCTTCTGGAGGAACACACATCTGACACTGGAATTCAAGCCAACCCCTAGTGGCAGGTGAAGTTATATAGGCCCCAGTGGGGAAGCCAGTAAAATTATTTTGTTAGATGGATGTGATCCACCTGCGAAGGTACCTTCCAAGCATTTGTGTTTACACCCAGAGGTTAGGTTATTTAAACAGTCAGTATTTGTTTAGATGTTCCTGCTTCTTTATATTTGTGTTTTTCTAGTAGGAGAAATACCACTGAGATGGGCTAACAACTGCGTCTTGGAAACACATGTTGAAAAGAACCAAGAGTTCAGTATCTTACCATAATAGGAGGATTGTTAATAAATATTTGATGATGATAATGACCAAGAGTTACTTAATAAACACTCTGAGTATAAAATGGAATGAACTATTGTAAGAACAGGTCCAGACCCTGTATCACTTTCTGACATCCTATTTGTAGATGTGAGCCCCAGCCATTTTCAGAGGTTCAGGAAGCCATTCTGTACTCTGTGCGTGTGTGTGTGTGTGTGTGTGTGTGTGTGTGTTTGTGTGTGTGTGTGCAGTGTTTATAAAGATGCTCTATGAGACAATAATAGAGTGTTTCCAAAGCATCCAGTCAGCTAGAACACCTCATTCTATATTTGGATCTGTCCTAGTCCCTAGTGACTCTTAATTTACCTTGAACTTATATGTTTGATCTTGTCTTTTAGATGTCAATGAGGACTATTTTAGTTGTCACTATCCCTGTGGAATTTATAGTTCCAGCACCATAGAGCACATATTGCTTGAATGTTTTCTTCTCTTACCTAGGTTTTGTGAGGTTTTCCTGGATAGGAAAGTAAGATAAAACTTTCAAGAAAAATAAAACAGATACCCAGTATAGGTAATTTATATTCAGGATTGAATAATCAAATGACAGGATATAATTATTACTACGTGAATATTTATTTCTAAGTGGACCATTGTAATATAGTAAGTAGTCAATTCATTTTATTTGGAGAAAATTAACTCATCTTATCATGGAGTCAGGTGAATAGGGCCAAAAGTGAGGTCTGGAAGGCCTGACACAAAGGTTGCAAAGTTATCATTTGAGAAAAGCCCCATGGCAAAGAGGAAGTTTAGAAATCCCCTCACCAGTACCATGTAGAACTGACTGGCACCACTGGTACAAGCCAAAGGCCCTGCAGGGTATCCACAGGTGACTTACATCTCACTATAACACTGAAACACATTATGGTTTGTCAGTAGAGACTAAGAGGAATATAAGCTTGGTACAGGAAATGTCATACATTTAAGTTAGAATTGATAGTGCAAAAAAAAAAAAAAGAATTGATAGTGCAAAAGTTACTTTTTCCAAAAGCAAGAATCTCTGGATAATAAATAAGCATATTCTGTTTCAGTAGATGCAGTTGATAGTGATAGTCATGAGTTCAGTACTGTAGCAGGTAATTACAATTAATTAACTCAGTGAGCACCCACAGAATCAATAGAAAATGAGTGGATCAATTTTAGTGCAATCAGGAGACAAAGACCACACATTCTATTTAAACAGAGGAAGTTTAATGTGAAGAATGATAAAATCATTACAGGAAGATAAAGGGACAGAAGGAAATTTCAAGATAACTGTCTTTGTTTCATTTATGCTTTTGTGATTAAATACCCCAAAGCAATGTAGGACAGAAAGGAGTTTACTTTTAAAAGGAGATTTTAATTCCAGGGTACAGTACATCATCATGGGGAAGTCAAAGCAGGAGCTTCAAATTCCTGGTCACATCAGGTGTACAGGTAAGAGCAGAGAAATGGATGCACACGTGACCATTTGCTTTCTTGTCCTTGGCTCTATTTCCTCATTCTCCACAGTTTAGAGGCTCCCTTCCTCAGGAATGGTGCAACTCATACTAGGCTGGGTTTTCCCACATCAAAAAATCATTGTTAATGTCAGGAAATGATACAGGCCAGACATTTCTAAAAAACATTTTGGATTACAGAACCCCTTGAATGCTCAGTAAATGCCATTCCAAACCAGAGCTACATCTCCAGCCCAAACTTTCCTTTTCTTTTATCCAGTTAGAAGACTAGAATGATAATAACTTGAAAGTTCTAAGAAACATATGCTAAAGAAGGAGGAAGACAATATTTCTAGTGTGAACAGAGCTAGTTATTAAAAAGAAATACTCCACTGTGTTTAAAAATATTTTATTATTTTTATTTTATCTGTATGAGTGTATTGTCTGCATTCATAAAGGTGCACCCTGTAGTGCAATACCTTTGAAGGTCAGAAGAGGGCCTCAGATTCCACTGAAACTGGAATTATGGATGGTTGTGAATCATCATGTGGGTGCTGGGAATTGAGCCTGGGACTTCTGCAAGAGTAGCCAGTGACCTAACTACTGAGCTATCTCTCCAGCCCATACCCCTGCTCTTAAAATATATTAAACCCAATATATTCACACACACACATACACACACACACACACACACACACATTCAAATAATTAACAAAAATTAACAACTTTTCTCAGTACCCGTTTTCTGCTTAATAAATATTTGCTGAATGAAAAAAAAAAAAAGAGTGCCTGTCCTGATTCTGAATAAAAACGGAAAGTTTTAAGGACCTTGACCATGTGTGTGAAGTAAATTCACAATAATTATGAGCCTCATCCACCTTGGATTGACTTTGGAGGCTTTGGCTTCCTCTTGCTTGGCATAAATTGAGCGCCATCTCATTTCTGTTTCCATTCTAGTGACACTCTGCCTGTTCAATTTTCCCTTGTTCAGGTCCAACAAACATTGTCCCTCTGATTTTCACCTGCTTAGAGCGTCTCTTTAAGAACTGAGTTGTAGGAAGTTCTGCAATATTGTTCTATACATAAGCATATATACTGAGAAAAAGCATGATATATTTAAAATTATTAGAGATTTTTCCAGAGACCTACACTCAAAGCTCAATTCAGTCATTATTTATTTCTGAATCATAAAACAAATTTTCAAATAGCTCTAAGATATTGTCTCCTGATCAATAAAGTCAGCACAATGTTCTCTTTTTAAGACTCATCTGAAGATGATGGGAACTGACTTGAGTAAAAGTTTTGTCAGTTGTGCTCTTCTGGTTGCTGCAGCATAGCAAAGATTCAGTAAATGATTGATAAAATGGAACTGAATAAAAGAAAGCCAGTTTTAACCTAAAAGTCATTGCATCCATGAGACATTTGGAAAGCTAGTTTTATTTTACCTTTTTATCTATATGTAGATATAATTATTTACCAAATACTAAAAACCTGCACTAATGTCTCCTTGTAAATTTTTAATTATTATCAGAAAAGACTTAAGACAGCCAAGAAAGAAGAATGACAGTGCAGCACAGAGTGGTAGAAAATGGTGAGTAAATAAGATTGATTTTTGAAAGCATACTCAAACTGAAATTAAATAAATTCAAATTTTAACCATCCAGGGAAGTACAGGAGAAGTTTATGCCAGTATTGTTATGAATTTCAAGATATTCACATAACAGCAGTCTGATTAATAAGAATATAAATAATGCATGGCTGAAGGTCACCTCTCAGGTTTGTTGCAAAAAAGTTTTGCTATCACTTTAATATCCTACAAGAATGTTATTATTTAGGGCTCAACACATCTGTGCTAGTTTCCTTTTTATTGCTGGGATAAAACACTGTAATCAAAAGCAACTTGGGAAGGAAAGGGTTTACTTGACTTATAACACTCGTGGGGCACATTGTCCATCACTAAGGGATGTCAATGCAGGAACTCAAACAGGAACTTCAAGAAGGAACCACAGGGAATATTGCTTGCAAACTCACTCTCATGGTCATAAAACACAAGACAACCTGCTTGGTGAAAGCTCAGTGGATTGGACCCTCCGAAATTAATTGAAGGATCAACACAATCCCCCAAAGCCATGCCCACAGACAAATTTTGATCTAAAAAGTGCCCCAATTGAGACTGTCTTCCTAGGTGACACTAGGTTATGTCAAGTTGATAGAAAAAGGTAAGTAGAAACCACCCCGACCCATCCTTTAGTAGTCAATGCCATCCTTACCCAATTGGAGTAGGGTTAAAGAGTGGGCTGCAAGCTAATTGTTAGCTATCAAGTATTCTAGAACATAATATGTGTCATTCCATCGGGAGAAAAAGAAATCCACTTAAGGAAGCTGAGAAAATAAGATGAGGGGTGTGTGGAACTCAATTCTATTCCCAGAACCCAGGAGACTAAGGTGTGAAGATACAAGTTCAATGGCAGTCTGGGATTCACAGGGAAGGGAGGAGCGGGGAGAGAAAGGAAGGGAAGGGAAAGGTAAACGGGCACAATTAATCTTTTATAGTCCATGTAAAAACCTATCCAACATAAATAACTTATAGTAGGTGTAAATAATTAATATGAAATGACATCCAGTAAAAACAGCTTTATAACACTCCACCCACTCTACCAACCAGGATTCAGGTGGCTCCTGCCACCCAGGCCCCGGGAAGGCATTCCCAAAGCCCATCCCTTTGCCACCAACACCCAACTCCCCTCACTGCTGCAGATCATGTGGGTCCTGCAAGTGTGGCTCCGAGTAGGAACTCCCAGAGCTCATCTCTCCACTGCCAACAGCCTATCCATCACATCATGCCATCCAGAGTCTGTATATCTCCTGTGACCTGACCCCACGTAGGAATTCTCAGAGCCCCTGTGCTTCCCAACACCCTACCCACTGCAACACGTGGAGATCATATGGCATCCTGTGACTTCAGACCTCCACCTCACCCACCTCTACATGATATCAATGTGAGTCCTATTCCTGGGCTCCAGGGAGTATAACTCCCACCGTGACCCCAGCCCCAGCTGTCCAAGGACCCTTATAGAACCTATTGCAATTATTTTGCTAAAACGACATAATATTAAATAGACTTCTGTGATGGTTAATTCTGGGTGTCAACTTGACTGGACTAAGGAACAAATAAGAGAAAAAGGACCTTCGGATTGGACCACCTCAACCTGGATGGCCCACCCCAAATGTGGGCGTTACCTTCTGCCTGCAGGCAGTATTAAAGGCTACGGCAGAGGGAGCTGGTCCCTTTTTTCCTGCGACTTGCCTCTCTCACTGGTGAGTTTGTCTTGCTGCTGTGATCAACCCTTCAGATCCCAGCGTGTACTGAGACCAGCAGATCTCCTGGAATCCATCGGGCCTTCAGCACCAGATTGGGACTACTGAGACATTCAGCCTTGCGGACTGAGCAGTTCCCTGGATTCTCAACCTCTCCAGTGTGGCACAGCTACTGTTGGACAACTTGAACTCTGTCACGTGAAATCAATAAACTTTATACAGCTATATATTCGTCCTGTTGCTTCTGTTTCTTTAGAGAACCCTGACTAATACAGACTCCTAATCACTTATACCCATAGATTAGTTTAGCTCTCAGTTCTCATCAGAGTAGTTTCCTTTTATAGCAGATTAACACAACTACCCATAGCTGGTAAACATGCAGAAAATAAGAGACTGTTGAGTGATCAACCCTAAATGGGGTATCTATATTACATTCCTCCCCCACAGCCTTACAGAGCATCTCAAGAGGGGGCAGAAAGGCTGTAAGAGCCATAGGTGTTGGAGGGCTTACAAGGAAACCATGCTTTCCAGAAAACAGGGGACCTAGAAATATGAGTTCACATTGGTTGTGAGAACATGTAAAAGACCTGACAAAGCTGAAAGGAGACAGAAATCCCAGCATAGGTGGGACAAGGCATGAAGACCCAGTCCTAAACTGGGAGATATTGGCAATTGCTAGCTGCAGCCAGAAGGAGAGAGTCAATTTTCCTTAAGGGCATGACTCTTGGTAGGTTGACCACCCTACACGCAAGAGGATTTGAGGAACACAAATTGTACTTAATTTCCTTTTAAAAAGGACATGGAGTTTGATGAGGAGGGAGTTCAATATGATCAAACATATCAAATAAAACATATGAAATTCTCAAAGAATTAATAAAAATACCATTAAAATGGTTATATAACAATGCATATGTGACCTGATATTATGTAAAACTGCAAATAAAATTACATAATTAACTTTTCTCTTGAGGGCAACCACAGGTGTGTAATTATATTTAAGGCCTGCTTAAAAGGAGAGAATGCATGCCTGGTCAAGTACCTGTGGCTGGAGAGGTCTTAGATACTAGTGGAGAACCTACCACTGCCATTTTCCTAAACTAATATAATCTGCACTGTATTCTAATTAGACCCACAGATGAGTGTAACTCTCACCCCTTATCCAAGTTCTTTTTGCCACAGATGGAGACTATTTCAGCGATCCACAACTGATCAAAATGCAGAGAATACATGTCCGTGTACGTGTCCGTGGGGTTCCCAGCCATTATCGATACATCTGTAATGCATTTCCTATACTCAATGTTCCTCAGCAAACACTGTGGAAGAAAGGTCAGAAAGACTACAAGACCCTGGCCAGAGGACCAAGATGCCTGTACAAGATAGTGTCTTCTAGACATGACAGAGCAGCTGCACCCATGAAATCTCAATAACGTGGTTGCCAAAATAGGACACACCAGTTGACATTCCAATATGGATAGAGAAAATGTTATGAGGTCCCACCACTAGATGAATATGCTGAGGAAGGAGGGAGATTCATCCCCACCCAGGAACAAACTTCTTGATAGGTTATCCATTCCTAAGTGGTCATCCCTAAACATATGTACATATGAATAAGGTTAAATAGACTCAATAGCTTATATGTACAGGTGTACATGTGCATATATGTGTAATAAAGAAGTGGTTACAAAATTGAGGAGTGGATGGGAATGTGAGAGGTATTGAAAGGTAGAGAAGAAGAGGTGAAGGTCATGTAAATAGAGCATTCCCGTATGAAATTGTCAAAAATAAATTAAAAAATAAAAAATTCGAGTAATTCAAATAGTTTCAGCATAGTGATATTTTAATGAGTCACATATTTGATTACAGTTCCATTGGATTATGATGTCTGGATCTGTGGTGAGCTCCACCATCTAAGGCTCTGCAAACATTCTTTATAAGGTTGTCTAACAATGAAGTACTTGACAACAGTTTTTAGCAACTAGCCCTGCATATAACACATGAGTAAACTAAAGGAAGGGAGAGAAAGGAGGGAGGAGGGGAAAAGAGGGGCCCTGAGGCAGAAAAAAAGAAAGTGAAATGACAAAAATATTCAAAATATATCTTTAGAATGCCACAAGCAGTGAGATATAAACTACAGCAGTAAGGACAAAATGCACCATCGCATCCAATCTTAGTCAAATAATTATTGGGAAGCTGATTACTCCTGGGTGAGGAAGTGCTGATCTTCCTTAAGGGAGTGACTCTAGATAGGCTGACCAGACCCCAGTGGATGAATTTGTACTGAATGCCATCTGGGTACACAAATTTGACTCAAAAGGCCATAACATAATTAACAGAATGCATAAATCCACTGGGGGGAGGGGAGTATGCGAAGGAGCCTATTTGGGAAGGTGTATAAAGATGATT
The DNA here is from genome assembly GCA_009823505.1 of Rhizomys pruinosus. Taxonomy (NCBI): domain Eukaryota; kingdom Metazoa; phylum Chordata; class Mammalia; order Rodentia; family Spalacidae; genus Rhizomys; species Rhizomys pruinosus. Next base: position 95,821 of record VZQC01000038.1, read on the forward strand.
AAGATGTTGTATACAAAATACACAAAAATTTGATAAAAAATTTTAGAAAAGTAATACAGAGAAAGAATGAATCACCTCCACAAAAGAAAAAGAGAAATACTAAAACAAAGTAAATTAAAATTTTAGAAAGGAAAAACTCAGTAAGTCAAATTAGCACCTTAGAAAACCCCACAAATAGAATGGTCCATTAGAATAATATGACAAAAATGAAATACCAGACAGAGGAGCTGGAACATCAGAAATCACCAAAGACATTCTTTTTTTAATTTTTATCTTTTATTTTTAAAATTTCATTTTATTTTTAATTTTTTAATTTTTATGTGTATGAGTGTACTGTCTGCATGTAGGTTGGTACACCTGTGACATGCAATGCTGTGGAGGTCAGAAGAGGGCATTGTATGCCCCTGGAACTGGAGTCAAAGACAATTATTAGCCACCATATGGGTGCTGGGAATTGAACCTAGGTCCGCTGCAAGAGTAGTCAGTGCTCTTAGCTGCTGAGCCATCTCTCCAGCCCCCCAAAAATACTATTTAGAAAAGCATAACCTCTCCTTTTCTTCTCTTTTCTAGTCAAGCTTTTCCTAACACTCTGGGCTATTTCAACATTTTGTGTTTCTTTACTTTTTCATTAAAGCTCTTCTTACCTCCACACCATGCAGCTGACCTCCATGTGTCTGACCTCCATGTGTCTGACCTCCATATGTCTGACCTCCATGTGTCTGACCTCCATTTGTCTGACCTCCATTTGTCTGACCTCCATATGTCTGACCTCCATGTGTCTGACCTCCATATGTCTGACCTCCATGTGTCTGACTTCCATATGTCTGACCTCCATATGTCTGACCTCCATACGTCTGACCTCCATGTGTCTGACCTCCATGCGTCTGACCTCCATGTGTCTGACCTCCATGTGTCTGACCTCCATGTGTCTGACCTCCATGTGTCTGACCTCCATGTGTCTGACCTCCATGTGTCTGACCTCCATGTGTCTGACCTCCATGTGTCTGACCTCCATGTGTCTGACCTCCATGTGTCTGACCTCCATGTGTCTGACCTCCATGTGTCTGACCTCCATGTGTCTGACCTCCATGCGTCTGACCTCCATGTGTCTGACCTCCATGCGTCTGACCTCCATGTGTCTGACCTCCATGCATCTGACCTCCATGTGTCTGACCTCCATGTGTCTGACCTCCATATGTCTGACCTCCATGTGTCTGACCTCCATGTGTCTGACCTCCATGTGTCTGACCTCCATGTGTCTGACCTCCATGTGTCTGACCTCCATGTGTCTGACCTCCATGTGTCTGACCTCCATGTGTCTGACCTCCATGCGTCTGACCTCCATGTGTCTGACCTCCATGTGTCTGACCTCCATGTGTCTGACCTCCATGTGTCTGACCTCCATGTGTCTGACCTCCATGCGTCTGACCTCCATGTGTCTGACCTCCATGTGTCTGACCTCCATGTGTCTGACCTCCATGTGTCTGACCTCCATGTGTCTGACCTCCATGCGTCTGACCTCCATGTGTCTGACCTCCATGTGTCTGACCTCCATGTGTCTGACCTCCATGTGTCTGACCTCCATGTGTCTGACCTCCATGCGTCTGACCTCCATGTGTCTGAACTCCATGCATCTGACCTCCATATGTCTGACATCCATGTGTCTCACCTCCATGTGTCTGACCTCCATGTGTCTGACTTCCATATGCCTGACCTGCATATGTCTGACCTCCATGTGTCTGACCTCCATGTGTCTGACCTCCATGCATCTGACCTCCATATGTCTGACCTCCATGTGTCTGACCTCCATATGTCTGACCTCCATGTGTCTGACTTCCATATGTCTGACCTCCATGTGTCTGACCTCCATGCGTCTGACCTCCATGTGTCTGACCTCCATGCGTCTGACCTCCATGTGTCTGACCTCCATGCGTCTGACCTCCATGTGTCTGACCTCCATATGTCTGACCTCCATATGTCTGACCTCCATGCATCTGACCTCCATGTATCTGACCGCCATGCCTAAACTGGCATGATTTCATGGTTATTTTTTCTCCTCCCTTCCATGGGGGGATGTTCATTTTCAAACTGAAATATGTGAAAGGCTGATTAACTAAAGAGAATTTGAATGATGGTGGAGAGTTTGACATTTTTCAGGTGCAGAGCCCAACTGTAATTTATCTTGGGCTACCTATATCTGCTTAAATAGCCATTCTTGCTATTCCAACTCTGGCTGGAGCCTAACATTCTGGGACTAAATTATAAAAACAATTTGGACTGTATTAACTTAACAAAACCTTTCTTCGACCAAGTAAAAGGCAAAGGTGTGATCAGATGCATCTGAGGCCCTGAGCTGAGATTTTTCCAATTTGCTGTAACTACTTAATGTTTCCAACAATGTATTTGAAAAGGTGGGAGGGCATGTATGATGTATGGAAAAATTTAATAACAATAAAAAATAGATTTTAAAACATAAAAATCATAGTATACAAAAAACTCCCTTCAGCTGGGCCTGGTGGCTCATGTCTTTATTTCCAGCACTGGGGAGGCAGAGGCAGGTGGATCTCTTTGAGTTGAGGGCCAGTCTGGTCTACAGGACAGCTGGGGCTTCAGGAAGACCCTGTCTGAAAAAATCCAAAAAAAAAAAAAAGAAAAAGAAAACCCTGTCTTCCTTTCTGCATTTCATATGCTCCTTTCCAAATATTTGACTAAAAATATTGCATTTATTTTATTCTTATTCTATATGTATGAGTAGTTTGCCCTATGATACAAGTGCACCTTGTTCATGAAATGCCCTTGGAAGTCAGAAAAGTGAATATGATTCCCTGAAATTAATGTTTTGTGCTGGGAAATAAACTAGGGTCCTCAGAGAAGGCAGTCAGGACACATAACCACTGAGATATCTCTCCAGCACCTTCCAAAAGCTTTTATATATTAGTCACAGAGTGGTAGGTCAGACACAGATATGGGCAAGGGATGACTTTGGAAGACTAAATAAAGCCTAAGATAAATTGTAATTATGCTCTGGACCTACCTGTAACTTTCTAAACTTCCCACAATCAATGAAATTCTAACAAGCTGATCAATCTTGCAGTAGGACCAATTTGAAGATGCACTTTTTTCTGAGAACTTTTGTTCACATAAGTGAAGTGGTGTTGTCATTCATTCCAATATACAGCACTCCCAACAAGAAATATCTACAACTGGATTATTGGTGCTAGCATCCACAGATGAGGGATACCATTGTTTTTCTGGGACTGTGTTATTTCACTTAACATAATATCTTCTAGCTCCATCCATTTACATGCAAAGTTCATGATGTCTTTTTTTTTTTTTACTGCTGCATAGAACTCCATTGTGTAGATGTACATTTTCTCTATTCTCTCATCAGTTGAGGGGCAATTGGGTTGGTACCAGCTTTTTGCTATTGTGAAGAGATCTGCAATAATTATAGCTGTGCATGCATCTCTGTAGTAAGATGAGTCTTGTGGGTATATTCCCAGGAGTGGTATGACTGGGTCAGGTGGTAAGCCCATTTTGAGTCTTCCAAGGGTTCTCCACACTGCCTTCCATAGTGGCTGTACCAGTTTATATTCCCACTAGCAGTGGATGAGTGTTCCCCTTTCCCCACAACCTCTCCAGCACTTGGTATTATTTGCTTTCTTGATCCTAGCCAGTCTTATCGGAGTGAGATGATATCTTAAGTTGGTTTTAATTTGCATTTCCCTAATTGTGAGTGATGTTGAACACTTTTTAAGATGATTATCAGCCATCTCTAATTCCTCACTTGTGAAGTCTCTGTTCAGCTCTTTGCTCCATCTATTGAGTGGGTCATTTGTTTTCTTTCTTCTTTGTTTTTTGAGTAGTTTATATTTTCTGGAAATCAATGCTTTGTCAGATGTATCTTCAGTGAAGATTTCCTCCCACTCTGTAGGTTTTCTCTTCACTTCCTTGATTGTTCCTTTTGATGTACAGAAGCTTTTGAGTTTAATGAGGTCAAATTTGTCAATTGTCGACCTTAATTCTTGTGCAGCTGCTGTCCGATTTAGGAAGTCTTTTTCCTACGCCTATGTCTTGTAGTCTGTTGCCAACATTTTCTTCTATCACCTTCAGAGTTTGGGGTTTCACGTTGAGGTCTTTAATCCATCTGGAGTTGACTTTTGTACAGGGTGAGAGGTAGGGGTTTAATTTCATTCTTCTACAAGTGGTGATCCAGTTTTGCCAACACCACTTGCTGAAGATGCTGTCTTTCCTCCATTGGGTCTTCTTGGCCCCCTGGTCAAATATGAGGTGGCTGAAATTGTATGTGCTCAGGTTTGGATTTTCAGTTTTGTTCCATTCGTCAACAGGTCTGTTTTTGTGCCAGTACCAAGCTGTTTTTATGACTATAGGCCTGTAGTATAGTTTGAAGTCTGGTATAGAGATTCCCCCCTGTATTGCACTTTTCACTCAGGGTTGCCTTGATTATTCAGGGTCTCTTATATTTCTTAAATGCTGCTAAATTTGGGTGCTGGAGAGATGGCTCCGTGGTTAAAAGCATTTGTGGTTCTTGCATCCCAGCATGCACATGGTGACAAAGAACTGTCCAAAATTCTGGTTCTAGGAGATTCAACGCCCTCTTCTGTCCTCCTGGGAACTGCATGAAGTGGGTGAACTTACGCATGTGCAAACATCACTCATGCACATAAAAGTATGTTTTAATCCTGATAGATTTAAAAGATTTATTTTTTCTGGGATATTCTTCAGTGATAAAAATGATATTAATCCTCATTTTACTAAGGCTATAGGTAAAGGTGTTTTGGCTCAACTGTTTACTAATCCAGACTTTCTACCTTGCTTAAACCAAATTTTCACGTTGAAAAAGATTTAATTATTTTCACCATTTTTGTGAAAAAAATTTATTATTATTCAGAGTAATTAGGATTAAAAAATTTTAACTTAGAATTGACAAAACTTGTTTTTAGTCTTAACTACAAACTCCTCCATTTGGAGGTACCAGTATTTCAAATCTAAACTCTTAAAGCCAAAGCAAGTTTTTTCCTATTTATAAACAGAAAAATTATTAACTAGATGAAGCCAATTAAACGACTGCTCTTGAAACTTCAACTTCCTTTACTATATTTTGGAATACCTAGAGATTCAAATGGATTCTTCTGCTCTAAGTTAGAGTACCCATATCCTTCATTTGTTATCTTCTTTGAGACATTATGTCTTTCATTAATTTAATGTCAGATGTGCTTTTGCTACATCAGAAACTTTTACTACATCAACCAACACTATATCAGACACAGAGAACAGGAATCATGATGACTAATTGATTAATACGATCCACGGTTTTCTTCTTAGTGGTTTTGGTAGCCATTTTTTTCTCTCCTGAGGATATTTTCTCATTGAAAACTTGAGATAACCTTCTAGCCATGTGGAACATAAGACTCTGTTTGCCATGCTTGGTCTCAAGAAAAGCTGTATCTGTGTCAGAACTTCATTGATGTGTTAAAAGTTTGTATTTATTTGTTCAAATCCAAAGATTATCTTGGGTTTTCCTTGCATTTTAATAGCTAAAGTATTACATTCTTCTCTGTGTATCTTAACACTCTTGTGACCAAAAGTCAAAAGCTTTTTAAGGGGATTAACTGTGATTAAATCTCTAACAACCTTATTAAAGCCCATTTTTAACCTCTAATGTCTTCTGCACTATCTCCTGTAAAATAAAAACATTAGTCTTATGGAACTCCTTTCTCTGATGATAACTATTCTGTTATTAACTCTTCTATTTACCATTTTCACTCCTCAATAAATGCAACTTGATTTAATTTCAGAACTGTTAGTGAGCATTTATACCTTTAATAACTGTTTTGAACTTTATATCAATAAGCTTCTCCTGTAGTCTATCTGCTAACATAATTCATCCAGACCAGTATAGCATACCACATGGACAGTACCTTCCAGATGTACAAACCCTGATGCCAACCTCTGTGTCAAATATTCGTGGAGTGGGAAATCCTTAATTCTGCAACAACACTCCATCACAGCAACAGAAAGAAATTAAATACCTTATATTTATTTTATGCTTAAACCGAAAAGTTGAAAATGTTAGGATCCAGACAGCCTGCAGCTCAGGTCATGATCATCTGCAGCTGTGTTTCTCCATAGTCTCATAGCTGATTCTAATAGACTCCAAGTCCCAACAGTGACTGGTGTGACAAGCCTGTGATGCATAGTCACTAGTGAGATTATCTCCTCCTCACTTCCTCCCTTTCCTATCCTCAAAGTCATACATTCCTTTGGCTAAATTCAAGACCCTTCCCACTCCCCCTGCTGCAGATAAAGCAGAGATCATCTTACTACAAGCACACACAATGGACTACTCACAAACCATATGCTATGGAAACTTCTCTCTTCTTCTAAAACCTGTAAGATGAAACATCCACTCTCCATATGGGGCTGAATGCTCCTCAAATCCTGAATGCTGTTTTCTGCCTGTCTGCCTGTCTAGGACATTATATCTCTTTTAGTATATCTCTTACCCAAAACTACAATCATCCTCAGGTTTCCTTTTGAACCCCAAGCAAAACTTTCAAATGACAGACAAGAAAACCACAGATAAAGGAAGTGTAGAGAACATAATGTGGAATAATATTAAACAGCACTATACCCAAGGATATTGTGCTTAAACTACAGAAAACTGACAAGATATAAATGCTTAATCAGATCGATAACAAAGAACTGGTCATTTCTGAAAATAAGTACAGAAATACAGATTAAGTTTAAGAATATCTAACAATAAAACCAAACAAATAGATAAATAAAATGGATGTGGGTGTGGTCTCTTGAAATCTCACACTGTACTGCACTCTACTTCCATGGTGTTGTGAGAAGACTCATTGCCTATCAGAGCAGAGGAGATGGGAAAAGCGATGCACTCAGAATGAAATACACTGTAAGAGATATTACATCTTTGTCTCTCAATTGTCCAACAATATTTTCAGGGCATAGTTGACCATGGGAATTGTGGACAGGCAAGTCATGAACATCGGCTCAGGGTGGGATGGATTCCATATGGGACTGAACTCTCCTCAGAGAGTTTTAAAATATTTTAAAGTCAGCTTAAGTTTATTATAAATGAATATTACAAATTTGGGGAAAACAAGAATATTTAATAGAAATGCAAATGACATACTATCAAAATCAAATCATACAAAATGTAACTAAAACCAGAGAAGGAAAAGTAATCAGAAAAAATGACATGTTAATTGTAATCAAAAGAAGTCTGTAGTACTTATATTATTTTTTGCAAAGTATAATTAAGATCAAGGATAATATCAGCAATAAAGAAGGTCAATGTATACTGATAAAAGAATTCCCATGACGATGTAACAATCCTCAATATTATGTACTGAGGACAAGGTGTCAAAATAAATTAGACAAAAATGAATAAAACTGTGAGAATTGACAAACTCTCTCTTATAGTTAGAGTTCAATACACCCCCCTACTGCGAATTGATGCAATCAAGAGTGTAGTCCCACTTAAAATCAATTACATCAGCTGATGTAATCCATATTTATTGAAGAAAGCAGAAAGCATTCAACAGTAGAGGAATACATATTATTCAGAATATATTTGCAAAAGAAACGAAGGCTATATTCTGGGCCATAAAGCAGCTCAAATATTAAAAATAAGATCATTCACAATTTTCTCCAGAAAAAAAACAGTAACAGAATGATAGCCAGAATTTAAAAAATATATATTTTTGGAAGTTAAATGATACACTTCGCTTTCACCCTAGTCAACTAGGGAATGAGAGTCACATAAAACTAACGTTGCAGCCAGGAGACTGCACAGCATAGAAAAGACACCACTGAGGTAAGAAATCCAGGGCTGGAGAGATGGTTCAGCAGTTAAGAGCACTGACTCCTCTCGCAGAGGACCTAGGTTCCAATTCCCAGCATCCACATGCAGCTAAGAACCGTCCTTTACTCCTGTTCTGGGGGAATCTGGCACCCTTTCCTCTTCGGAACTCTGTGGCATCACATGACAGAGGTGTACTCACTCGCATGCAGACATATATTCATATGCATGAAAATAATAAAACATTTTTACATAAAAATAGAATTTTTATTTTTTTATTTTTATTTTTTTAATTTCATTTTTTATTGAGTCTTTGTGTATTTCATACATCATTTTCCAATTCAGTTCAGGCATATTTCCCTTTGCCTTCTCCCCACCCCACCCCATCCCAGATCATGCATTCTGCCATAACTTTCCTGCATCTTTCTCTGTTTTTTTTTCATTTTTTAATAATAAGTGATAATTTGTGAGTACAAGCATCCTTCATGTAAAACCAATTTGCAAGCAGTTGTGCCCAAACCCACACAGCTCATGGGTCCCACCATTCAGCAGGGGGTATTTATATTGTTGTAGTTTCACCATTCACCCCAAATCACAGCCCTTACATTCTACCACGCCCCCTCTTCCGGAGTTGTTCTCTAGGCTTAGAAAAGGGCACGGTGGATGAGAAGCAAAACGGCCTACTTTCTCTGGAGCTGCTGTGTTTGGACTCGCGTCGTTCTGGTGTTTCCTTTCTCGGGCTGACAGTTTGTCCAGGAATAACCTTCGATCCTTACTAATGAAGCAAAGCAATTAGATACTATAGGAATTTAAAACAGTACTCAATTGTTTTGGTGGTTACTTTGGTATAAACACACATATATTTAAAAATAATAAAAAAAACATAAAAACATATGGTTTAAAGGCTCTGATAAAAAAACAGTAATAGATCCAAGTTTAGACTGAGAATAAAATTGTGTTGTCCCATTATGTTTTAACTAAAATCTGTATAACATACTTTGGGATTGGACATATAAATGTTCTTTAATTTTTTCTGTTGTACAGGATCCCTTTGTAGCATTCTCTTTCACGATAGGATGATTTAACTTCAAAAATTAAGTTTGCTTCCCAAAGTTACTAACCTACAGTCACCAAAACAGCATGGGTGAATTTGATGAACTTCTGTGTCTTGATTCCACCCTATAGGTGTGTATAATATAACTGCTTTCTTTGAGATCATGGGTCAAAAAACAACCAAAAAAAAAAAAAAGGGGGTACAGATAGATTGAAAATCTTTTGGTCAAAAACCTTGCAATTCAAATCTTAAAAACTAACTACGGGAAAAAAATTGTATGTTCCAACAGGTCAAAATGTCACCAACTTAACGGCTGAGAAAAAAAAAAAAATACAGCTTTGCATGAATAAGATGTACCAGAAAGTGCCAGCAGAAAGTTTGGCCCGTCTGAACATTGAAGAAAAGTCTTAGATTGCTACAAAATTCAAACCCCTCTGTGGATCCTACTATAAAACAACTATATTTATAATGAGTCCTAAGGAAACTTACCTTCTAGGTTGCCACAAAGGCTTTAATAGAGAGACTTCTTACCTCCCCCCATAAAACAAGGCGAAATATGATGATGATGAGGTTGTTCTCCAACTGTAAATTGGAGCCAACTGTTTATATGTAATCCTCTTATAAAACCGAGTAAAACTGCCCTTTTTAAATTGGACTAATAGCATAGGACTGGAAAAGGATTATTCTCTATTCAGAACAAATTAATCACTAAAGTCCTTAAGCTTACACATTAAGGACAATATATTAATACAGAGAGCTTTGAATCAGAATGGATTATTTACCAAGGAGATGTTGGCCAGGGGATCCAAACCCCCACAAAAGGTAAAAGCTCCTTTCCTCTAAACTGGAATACCTGCAAGAAGGAGGCGGACAGGCCCTGCTGTTGAAGCCTGATGTAAACATGGGAAATAAGTATTGAGACCACATAGTTGCGTATTACCAGATGGTCTCTGGGACGAATACCAGGAGTGTTACCAAGGACCACTAAACCAATAAAGCAAATATAGGTCTCCTTGAGTCAAGCACAGCCTCCACCTCAGCACAACGCTACACCTCACTGTCTGGAATACTGTGCAGCAGTGGCAGCCCTATTGACTGTATATCCCAAATCTAATTGGCTATTTAGCTCTCTCCTTGGTGGAAATAACCCACGGCTGATGCCACAAGCTTACATCCTCTAACGGTTAGGAGATGATACAATAAAACATTTTTTAAAAAGAAAACCAGAGCCAGTTGGGAAATAAAACTAAAAAAAAGCATATTTTTGCAAATCCACAGCAAGCTACCTTGATGAAAGGGACATTTCAGCCTTCATGTTCCTGCCGCGTAAACTTACCCACTGCTACAGCCTTCTTCTCAGGGCCGGCAGTTATGCCCGTTGGTGATCCCTTCTCACGGCCCCCAGTCAGTGACTAGGACATTCGACCACGTATGACGTCAAGCCCCCATATTAGACATTCCTGACCCCACGTAGTCGATCCCTGCTCACGCCCCCAGTCATGTGGGCTAGAGACCCCTATGCCTGACCCCACTGTAGTGATCCCTGCTCACGGCCCCCAGTCATGTGGGCTAGAGACCCCTATGCCTGACCCCACGTAGTGATCCCTGCTCACGGCCCCCAGTCATGTGGGCTAGAGACCCCTATGCCTGACCCCACGTAGTGATCCCTGCTCACGCCCCCAGTCATGTGGGCTAGAGACCCCTATGCCTGACCCCACGTAGTGATCCCTGCTCATGGCCCCCAGTCATGTGGGCTAGAGACCCCTATGCCTGACCCCACGTAGTGATCCCTGCTCACGGTCCCCAGTTATGTGGGCTTGAGACCCCTATTCCTGACCCCACGTAGTGATCCCTGCTCACAGTCCCCAGTCATGTGGACTAGAGACCCCTATTCCTGACCCCATGTAGAGATCTCTGCTCACGGCCCCCAGTCATGTGGACTAGAGACCCCTATTCCTGACCCCACGTAGTGCTCCCTGCTCACGGCCCCCAGTTATGTGGGCTTGAGACCCCAATTCCTGACCCCACGTAGTGATCCCTGCTCATGGTCCCCAGTTGTGTGGGCAAGAGACCCCTATTCCTGACCCCACGTAGTGATCTCTGCTCACGGCCCCCAGTCATGTGGACTAGAGACCCCTATGCCTTACCCCACGTAGTGATCCCTGCTCACGGCCCCCAGTCATGTGGACTAGAGACCCCTATGCCTTACCCCACGTAGTGATCCCTGCTCACAGCCCCCAGTTATGTGGGCTAGAGACCCCTATGCCTGACCTCATGTAGTGATCCCTGCTCAAGGTCCCCAGTCATGTGGGTAGAGAACCCCATACATGACCCTCACACATGTAGGAGAGATGGCCTAGCGGTTAAGAGTGCCTACTGCTCTTGCAGAGGACCCGGGTTCGATCCCCAGCACCCACATGGCGGCTGAGAACCATCTGTAACTCCAATTCCAGGAGAGCTCCAGATCCAAGGGAATCCGAGACCCTCTTCTGACCTCCGCGGCATTGCATGACACTGGTGCACAGACCTACAAGCAGACAATACATTCATACACATCAAAAATAAATAAAATAAAAAAAAATGTTAAACCACCAACGACAGAATGGGTCTGACATGGTTCTGCACAGCCTATAAATGCTGTTAGAAACTGAATGGGCACTCAGGCTTTGGAGGTAAATCCCCCAAGTTCATGCTGGCATGAATAAAATCTTCAGATTCTCTACTCCACTTCTGGAATGTCTCTGGCACATTGAATTCCGGTAATGTTTTGATTCCCTAACCTGGAACACCCTGCTGAGCCCTCATATAAGCAGCCTTAAAGCTGCAGCTGTATGTTGTTCTCAACCAAGCCCGGGCATAGACAGAGGACAAGTAGAAGGCCCCACCTTGCCAGTTGCTGGATATCCAAGATTCTGCAGGCTTTGAGCCTTACCATTAGACCACTCTCCCTCGGATGGACTTGACCTGACAGGAAGAATGGACCAATCATTTTAGGCTTCAGAAAATGATAAGATACTTAGTTAAACCTACCAACTTGGTGGAAGGGGAACTTGTTCAACTACCAGCTACCTGTGAAGACGCCAAGTACAAATAACTACTTACCTGTCTAGGACCAATGACCCATCAAGCAGGCCACTAATATCTCTTAGGTGGTCCTCAACCCTTACATCCTCCTAGGCCTCATATTTGCTGAATCCTAATGCTCACATGATTGGATCTGAAGTTAAGCTGCCTGGCACCCATAAATCAGCACATGTTCACCTTCGAGTGGAAAGACCCCACTACCAGCCAGAAGAACATGTAACCTGGACCCTATTGGTCCAATGTTTTAAAATATTCCCCCATAATGTTTTTGGGGCCTTGGCTGATGATCTGATGCCCTTATCAAGTGTGGAAAACAACAAGCAGATGAGGAAGCAAGAAAAACAGCAACAATCAAGACCTTACAGTTCCCTCACAACAAAATATTAATGGCTAGGTGGAGAGATGGCTCAGTGGATGAGAGCACTGGCTGCCCTTGCAGAGGACTTAGATTTGGTTCTACCTTGTGCATGGTGACTAACAACTGTCATTAACTCCACTTCCAGGCCCAGGGGATCTGGAACCCTCTTCTGGTCTTCATAGGCATTACACTCATTGGTGTACTTACACAAGTAAAACATTCTAAACACATAACTTAATAGTAAATAAACAAATCTTAATGGCTTCAGCCCTACCCAAGCCAAAACACACAAGAGTTTGGTGAGCCAAGAAAAGAAATAGAGAGCTCAGGTGGATGCTGTCTCCTTCCCAATGGATACCCCTTTTCCCACATCACCTCCCTATCCCACAGTTCATCTACTTCATGAGGACACCCATGAGGGAAAAACAGAATTAGTGACCCTAATAAAGTTGTATTGCTATGTGGTAAGGCTCCCCACACTCTGAGGGAATGTAAGGCAGAGATGCCAAGCTTGCACCTACAACAATGCCAAGGAAGGGCCCTCCTAGCCAGCAGAAATACAAAGCACTGGAGAAATCCCCTTTGATGATCTACAAATAGACTTTACTGAACTACCACCTAACACACCATATAAGCATGTACTAGTAATCTTATGTACCTACTCTAGTTGGGTATAGGCATAACTCACTAGGACTGAGGAGGTCAGGGAAGTAAAGAAGGTCTTGCTGACTGGAATCTTATCCTGGTATGGAAGGCCTACATCAATTGGGGCAGACAATGGACCTGACTTTGAGGCCAATATCATTCAAGAACTGGCTATAGTGCTACAAATTAAATGGAACATACATATGGCTTATTGGCCTTAGACTTTAGGAACTTTCAAATTATTACTATGCAAATTCTTCCCAAGGTGATTTATAGATACAAGTAAATTATAATTCAAACAGGATCTCATTATTCTGTGAATTTATATGTTGATTATAAAGTTTATCTATAAATACAAAAGATGCAGGATAGTCAATATAATACTGAAGAACAACACTTGCGAAGCATATAACCCAATTTCAAGGCTTGCTAAATACTGAATATCCTTTTCCAATATACTTGAAATGAAAGTATTTCATATTTCATATTTGCAGTGGAGGCATATTGGTAATACTTTCATATACATTGAGATCATCTTGGGAAAAGATCTCAATTCTAAACATGATTTAGTCATACACATAGACTAAATTCAATTTTGTATCTCATTTTGTTTGTCAAAAAGATGATAAAAGTTTCTCCCTGAGCTCCAGCTGGCCTGGAACTCACTATGTAAACCATGCTGGCCTTGAACTCCCAGAGATCTGCCTGCCTCTGCTTCCCAAGTGCTGGGATTTAAGGTGTATACCACTATCCTCAGCATCTGCCTACATTTTTATTGCCATTTATCAGATGAGGTGGTATGTAGAATTTTCCATTTGGTGTATCATGTCTGACTTTCAAAAGTTCTTTGATTTGGGGGAACTTCAATTTTTAGATTTTCTATTTAAGGATGCTCAATCTATATCAAATTTTAGTAATCACAGAATCTGATAATTCTAGATTGCTTTAGTTGTCAACTTTACGCACCTGAGGAGAGGGAAACTCAACTGAGGCACTTCCTCCATCGGATTGGCCTGGGGCCCTGTCTTCTGGACATTTTTCTTGGTTGTTAAGTGATGTAGGAGGGCCTTGCCCACTGTGAGTGTGGCAGCCCTAGGCAGGTGGTCCTAGTTTATTTAAGAAAGCCTATTTCGCATGGCCAGGGAAGCAAGCCAGTACACCATATTCCTGCATGATCTGTGCTTCAGTTTCTGCTTCTCAGTTCCTGTTGTGAGTTCCTGCTTCAGTTTCTCTGTGAGTTGTAAGCTAAATAAACCCTTTCCTCACCAAGATGATTTTGATCAGACTGTTTTTATCACAGCAATAAAGAAACCAAGCTAAGACACTCAGTATTTCTAAAAGAAATGGAAAATGTGTACGGAGCCCACAAACTGGTCCACAAAATATTGTCAACTGATATATGGCAAAGTTAAAAAATAAAAATAAGGTAAATAGCACATTCTTTCAATAAATAGTGCTAGAATAATTGCAAGTAGAGAGAGGTGGGACAGAACAGGAAGGAAGGGAGGGAAAAGGAGATGGGAGGAAAGTGGAGAGAAGGAGATGAGGGAAGGAAAGGAAAATGGGTGAAAAGGAATATCAAGTAAGAAGGTGGGAGAGAAGAAATTACACATAGCCTTGCAACTTTCAAAACTGAAAATGGTGGCAGGGGATGGAGAGATGCCTCAGCATTGCCAGCATTGGCTGTTCTAGCAGAGGACCCAGGTTTGATTCCCAGCATCTACATGGCAGCTAAAAACCAACCATAAATTCAGTTCCAGAGGATCTGACGCCCTCTTCTAACATCTGTGGGCATTGCATGTCATGAGTGCACTTCTTTACATGCAGGCAATATACACATAAAAAACTAACTGAAAATGGATCACAGCCTTAGTTGTGAAAGGTGAAACTGTAAAACATCTAGAAGTCAGTAGGTAAAATCCTACATGGATCTGACTGTGTAAATTTTGTGAATTTAGTATTAAAACCATGATTTATAAGAAAAAAGCTTAAACTTAATTAAAGTTAAACTTCTATCATGGAAAGATGAATCTGAGAGAATAAAAAAGCAAGGCACAGATGAGAGGAAAATTTGAATCCATATTTGATAATATATTGGTATCCAAAATACACAGACTTAAAACTCAAAAACAAGAAAACAGCAAAAGTATCTAAAAAATAAAGGCGAATGATCTGAAAGGACATCAGCACAAAGATGGTCAGAGATGGCAAGGAAGCTCTTAAAATGTGTCCAGCATCAGTCCAAAAAGGAATTTTGAACGGAAGCTGCAAGCAACACTGCACAAGCCAGCTAGAATTGCTTAATTAAAAAGATAACTGGGGGCTGGAGAGATGGCCTAGTGGTTAAGAGCGCCGACCGCTCTTACAGAGGACCCGGGTTCGATCTCCAGCACCCACATGGTGGCCGAGAACCGTCTGAAACTCCAATTCCAGGAAAACTCCAGAGTTGGGGGAATCCGACACCCTCTTCTGACCTCTGCGGCATTGTACAACACGGGTGCACAAACCTACATGCAGACAGTGCATTCACACACATACAAAAATAAATAAAATTAAAAAAAGAAAAAGAAAAAGAAACTGGGCCTGGAAAGATGGCTCCGTGGTTCAGAGCATACACTGCTCTTGCAAGAGGATGCAGATTCAATTCCCAGCACTACATGTTGGCTGACCACCATCTTTAGCTCTGGTTCTAAGGGCTCTGACAGCCCTTTGTGGGACATGGCACAATGTTGGTGCACTTACACACATGCAGGCAAAGCCCTCATACACACAGAAACATAAACATACAGAAATATTTAAAACAAACCAATACCAAATGTTAGAAAGGATACAGAGCAACAAGACCTCATTCAGTGCTGGAAAGAAAGCAGAATGGTACAGCCATTTTGGAAGCTCCCAGTGCTAAGCATACTCTTTCCTTATGGTGTAGTAATCACAGTCCTTGGTATTCATCATAATGAGTTTAAAACTTATGTTAACATAAAAATGTGCACTTGAATGTTCATAGCAGGTTTCTTCACAAGATGTTCTTCAGTGAGTGAATAGAAGGAGAAACTTTTACTACATTTATTGAATGGGCTATTACCTGACAATAAAAAGAAATGAACTATCAAGCCATGAAAAGACAGACGAACCATAATGCATATTGCTGAGTTAAAGAAACCAGTGAAATGATTGCCTAATGTATGACTTCAGCTACCCAGTAAAACTGAATGCAGTAAAAAGTTCAGCAGTGGATAAAGTTTATGTAACAGTGGCATGAGGAGGAGGAGGAGGAGGAATAGGCAAAGAAGGTAGATTTAAAAAAAAAAAACAGTAACAGCCCTGGTGAAGAGAAAGAGTAGAAAGCTACTGTCTTACAGCTGGTCTCTGGAAGCTGAGATTAGCTGGTCTTGAGTTGCTTTGTTTTATGGCCCTGTTCCTTGGTCTCTGGACAAATATGTTCTCCCTTAGTGTTTCTTTACATGGTTGCCATTCTCTGTGTGCAGATGCCTCTCTATCCTAAAATCTTCTAAGAAAGGCATAAGTCACAGCTGGTTCCAAAGACTTCATTCTACCTTTGTCACCTTAGAAAGTCTATGGCCAAACAGTCATATCAAGACCTATGATTAGCACTTTAAATTTTAGGTTTTGAAGGAAGGGTATTTAATCCATAGTGGAATAGATTGGACTTCTGCACATTGGGCTCACTGATTTTATGAAGCCAACAGTGTGCTAAACATTTCTAATAATAAGTCAGTTGGTTATAACGCCACCAACCTCAATTCCCAGCACTTGTGAGGCTGAGGAAGGAGTTTGGGGCCAGCCTAGGCTACAGAATGAGTTTAAGTACAACCTAGGAAACTTAGTGAATCCCTCTCAAAATAGAAAGAAAAAATATATTTTTTATTAAAATGTATTTGTGATATATCTCTCAGTAGTACAATGCTTGCATAGTATATGCAAGGTCCTGGGATCCAATCCCAGTACTGAAAAAACATGAAAACTAGCTTAATAATAGTCATGGACCATATCATCTTGTTTCAGACACATACTGCTTAGCCTGCAGTGGTCCTATGGGATCACAATGGAGCTAAAGAGCCCCTTGCAGATATCTAACACTATAGTGCAGCATATTGTTCATACCAAAATGAAATAATCTGAAGGTGAAATTCTCAGAAAGCCAATTGATATCATTGCATAAGCAAATTTCATGGAAAATATTGATGGAAAATCAATACCAGAATTCTGCATCTTCATGAAAAGAAAATTAAAAATTAAATGATATAATGAAAGATCATACTTCACTATGACTACAGCAAAAATAAAATTAATTAAAAACATTGATATGCAGTGTAATAAATACACAGAATGATGCATCACTTAAGGCCAATGTATTCAGAGAAAGATAGGGGAGATGATTACACAATTGTGTGACCATCGTATCGTGCACTAAGCAATGAACTTTATGTGACCACTGCCCTGTGTATGTTCTGCTGCTGACTATAAACCATGTGACTATGTGATGCTTCTCTATATTTGTATACAGAGTCATTTACAAAATACTGAGAACAGGTAAACAGGCAGAGAAGCATGGAGTTCTTGGGTAGGAAGGATGGTCTCAATTGCTAAATTAATCTATAAATTAAATATGAGCCAAGCAAAATAATACTGTGTACATACATAGTATATTTATTTATGTATATGTACATTATATGTATATTTGCTTTACTAGCTGAACATAGTTTATGTAAAAATTGAGCACAAATAATCTGGAAAATTTGGGACTAATTTAAGTAATATAATGTAAAGCAAATGTCATTTAAAAATGTTACATTGTAAGGCTGGAGAGAAGGCTCAGGGGTTAAGCAACTTGCAGAGAATCTGGGTTCCGTTCCCAGCAACCACATGGGAACTAAGTCCAGTTCCATAGGATCTGATGCCCACTTCTGGCCTTCATGTGGGCATTGCACACAAGGATGCACTTACATACTTGTAGGTAAGATACTCATACACGAAAAATAAACAAATAAAAGTCTGGGTTTGGTAACATACACTCTTAATCCCAGCACTCCAAGGGTAGAAGCATGTGGCACTCTGTGAGATCAAAAGCAACACTGTGTATGTAATGAGTTCCATACCAGCTGGGGGCAGTAGGAAGTCCCAGTCTCAAAAAAGAAAGAAAGAAAAAAGAAAGAAAGAAAGAAAGAAAGAAAGAAAGAAAGAAAGAAAGAAAAAAAGAAAGAAAGAAAGAGAAAGAAAGAGAGAAAGAGAGAAAGAGAGAAAAAGAGAGAAAGAAAGAAAGAAAGAAAGAAAGAAAGAAAGAAAGAAAGAAAGAAAGAAAAATGTTATATTGTTTTATAAATTTATTTTTATTTTTTTATTCTTTATGTGTATGAATGTACTGTCTGCATGCAGGTCCGTGCACCCATGTCATGCAATGCTGTGGAGGTCAGAATAGGGCATCGGATTTCCCTGGAACTGGAGTTAAAGACAGCTCTCAGCCACCATGTGGGTGCTGGGGATTGAACCCGGGTCCTCTGCAAGAGCAGTCAGTGCTCTTAACCGGTAGGCCATCTCTCCAGCCCCTTTAAATTTATTTTTAAATCAGTGCAATAGAATAAAAACTTCCACATATGAACCAAAGATATAAGAAATTTTGTGTATAATAAAGTTCACATATTAACAGGGAAAATAATAATGGGATTAACATAAAAGTTAAGTATTTGAAAAACAATTCTTAATTATGTTTGCACCTAAGAGTTATTGTGAGATAAAATCCAAGTTATAATTCCTGAATTTATATTTTAAAATATAAACTCATAACCTACAAATTCAATTATGTAATCATAACAATACAATATTTCCTAATTCCAAAGTATAGAGGATGATAAGTGAAAGATTGATACATTAAGCTAGTCGCATAAAAATATTCATAAAATAAGTTGTCATTAGGGGAGTGGGGTCTACTTATGATTAAGATGTATTAAATTCACAAAAATCAATAAGAACACATGGGAAAAAGAATGAACTGTTATAAGTAAGTTCAGAAGACACAGGAAAATATATGGAACTAATTGAAATTCATTTCACATACAAAAGCAGGTTTCCTTAATAAATAAAAAAATCCAGAAGCAAAGGAAGAACTAATTGAAAAATTTATGAAAGATATGAAAAAGTAATTCATAAGTGAAGTAAAACAAATCTTAGATACATAAAAGTGTGGTACATAAAACTTCAGAAGAAGGAAATCCCAAATTCAAATGTCACTGAGGTGCTATTTTCTCTGTTGGTCTGGAGAAAAAAAGAAAAGCATAAAAATATACTAAGTCTGTATGTTTGCAAAGAGAAATCTTTGGTCTATTGTTGACAGGTAAAAATGGCACATAATATATATTATCTCCTGGATTTAAAAATGTCCAATAAATTATAAGGCCTGAGAAATTGTACTTCAGGTCTAAAACTTGAGATCTCAGTAAAAAAGATAAAAAGAAAAAAGAAAAAACAAAAGAAAGAGCACAGTTGTTTTGCCTGCCTTACTGGGAAGAGCAACTACTCTGTGCCTGCCATTGCTTCTGCCATCCTTCAAAGACATGAGACACAGCTTTTCAACCTTCCAATATGGACTGAAGACTCATGTCTCTCCAAGAATCCTCCAAACCTTCAGTGCCAGATGGGGTCTGCTGAGACATCCAACTTGTGGACTAAGCTGCTACTGGGGTTTCAGCCTCTGCAGAGTATAGACTGCCATTGTTGCACTACCCAGCCTGTATCATGGAGACCAGTACAGGAAGATCAAGACAGAACATGGTGCTTACTGGACCTCATTTGGTGACCATGGGAAGGGAAATCCCCAGTGTGGAACACAAGGACAGAACTGATGGTGATTTGGGCTTGCCAAGGAAGAGATTTCAAACATTATATCTTTCAGCCTAATAAAGAAAAAAATCATAAGTTGAAGATGTTAAAACCTATGATATATGTAGCATGCATATATGCATATTTTGGAGTGATGCATATTAGAAGGAATAACAACAACAAGAATACTGGGTCAAAGAATTGACTGAAACAGTGAATTTCTGCTTGAAACTGTAAACTTCTGCATTGAGAATTTTGAGAGAGACTGAGAAAAAGATGAAAAACATGTTTGGCAGTATGCATGAGCTCTGGTGGGGTGGGGGACAGGGAGGGGGACACGGGTCTAGATTTGATTTGAAATTTTGTGGAGTTTTTTTGGGGGTTTTTTGGTTCCTTTTCATTTTTTTTTCACAGAAATTTATTTTTTTTAACAAATCTAGACCCGTGTTCCCGCCCATTCCCTCACCCTGCCAGAGCTCATGCATTCTGCCAAACATGCTTTTCATCTCTTTCTCAGTCTTTCTC